>PVJN01007347.1:0-70405 GCA_004026805.1 Lasiurus borealis | reverse complement strand
GGGGGGGGGCGGGGAACTTTATGCTCTGCTGTGAGACAATTGCCAAGCTAATTCAGTGAAAAAAGTAAGGCTCAGGAAATATGTGAAGTGTGCTACAACTTTATACAGTAAACAAGAGAAAAGAATCTATACCAATAAAAAGGCAGTATGCTAATTAGACCGGACATCTTCTAGATATTCTTCTGGACAAAGCCACAGTGGTGAGGGTGAGGCAGAGGATATTGGGGTGACCAGGCCAGCAGGGGAGAGCGGTTAGGGGCAATCAGGTCAGCAGAGGACAGTGAGGGGCGACAAGGCTGGCAGGGGAGGGCAGTTAGGGCAACCAGGCAGGAAGGCAAAGTGGTTAGGGGCAATAAGGCAGGCAGGCAGGCAGGTGAACGGTTAGGAGCCAGCGGTCCTGGATTGTGAGGGATGTCCTACGGCTGCTAAAACTGGCCATCGGACAACCCTCGAGGCGTCCTGGAATGGAGAAGGTGCTGGCCAGGCTGAGGGATGAATTTTGTGTACTGGGCCTCTAGTATATACATACTTGCTTGAAGATAAAATCTTTTAGGAAGGATACACAATTATTGCCTGCAAAGATGGGAAGTTTGTGTCAGAGGAAAGGTGGGAGGGAGCCTTCTTATTCTTTTGAATTTTGAAACATGAATATAATGTCTATTTAAAGGAAATGAAGCAAAATTGAAAATAAAAAGAATATAGGCATAGCTCCACCAGCAAAAAGATTATGACTTGCTTTATTGTGATAATTTATTGTGGTGAGCGGGACCCACAGTATCTCTGAGATATGGTTGTAAAATAAGAAGCCATGTAAACAATTTGAATTTCTATGAGGATTTAATTAATTGGTCAAAATGCAAATAAAACCTGAGAGTTGCCATTTTTAAGAAGTCAGTATATATAATTTTCATTGGCTGGTATAAGTATTTATTGAAAATATAGACAAAAAAAGAAAATATAGAAATAAGGTTTAAATACACAGGAGACTTAGGGGATAGCCTTTTTGAAGAGTTGTCTGGTAAATAAAAATACATTGTAATTTGATCTGTTTCATTGCCCCACTCCAGAGGACACCTCTCACATCTTAGTTTATTATGTGAATGCTCCCTGGAGAAGTGCTGTGACCCTATTGTAAGTAAGGCAGCTTTTGTCATATATACTTGTACTTGGCCTGTAAGGTCCCTACCTGCCTCTGTGATCTCATCTCTCTGTTTTTTAGGTATATTAAGCTGGTTCTGTCTTGGTTTTTGTTCTTGCTGTTTTCTCCTTTTAATACCCTTTCCCCAGATCCTTGCACATCTCTGCCTTTTTCATTCAAGTCTCAGTCATCACTTCCTTAGAGCTTTTGGTTTCATATCTAAGAAAATATTGCCTAATTCAAGGTCATGAATATTTATGCCTATGTTTTCTTCTAAGAGTTTTATAGTTTTAGCTCTTACATTTAGGATTTTAATTCATTTTGAGTTAATTTTTGTATATAGTATGAAGTAGTGATCCATTCAAGTTTATTCTTTTGCATATCTACTTGCCCCAGCACCATTTGCACACTATTCTTTTCTCATTGGTTTATCTTGGTATCCTTTTAGTGGTCAAAAATCAGTTAACCATAAAGTGTAAGGGTTGTTTTTTTCTGGATCCTCAATTTTATTTCATTGATCTGTATATCTATCCTAACAATAATACACTGTCTTTACTATTGTAGTTTTGTGACAAGTTTTGAAATTGGAAAATGTGAGTCTTCCAACTTTATTCTTTTTTTCAAGATTGTTTTGCTTATTCTGGTCCCCTTGAATTTCAATATTAATTTTAAAATTAGCAGAGAACCCAGCTGGTATTTTGATACTAATTGTTTTGAATCTGTAAATCAATTTGGGGAGTATTGCCATCTTAACAATATTAAGTCTTGTGATTTATGAACATGGGATATCTTTCCATTTATTTAGCTCTTCTTTAATTTCTTTAAATAATGTTTTATAGTTTTTAGAGTATGTCTTTTATAATTCGTTTGTTAAGTTTATTTCTGTATTTTTTATTCTTTTTAAAAAAGATTTTTATTGATTTCAGGAAGGAAGGGAGAGAGAGAAACATCAGTGATGAGAAAGATAATTAATCAGCTGTCTCCTGCATGTCCTACACTGGGGATTGAGCCCACAATCAGGGCATGTACCCTGACGGGGAATTGAACCATGACTTTCTGGTTCATAGGTTGATACACAACCACTGAGCCATGCTAGCTGGGCTGTATTTTGTCCCTTTTTTTTTTTTTTTTTGTATTTTGTTCTTTTTGATGATTCTGTATATGGAATTGTTTTTATAATTTCACTTTTGAATTATTAATTGTAAGAGTTTAGAAATACAGTTGACTTTTGTATGTTGATCTTACATCCTGCAATCTTATTGAACTCATTTAGTAATTCTAATGTTTTTTAAAGTGGATTTGTTTATAGATAAGATTATTTCATCTGCAAATAGAGATAATTCTACTTCTTGTCCAATCTAAGGGCTTTTTATTTTATTTTATTTTATTTTATTTTTTCCTTTTCTTGATGAATTGCTTTTGCTAGAACTTGTACAATGTTGGATAGACATGACAAAAGGCATGTCTTACTACTAATGTGATGCGAAAGCATTCCAACAGCTTTTTGCTTTCAAAGTATAAGGCCTTAATATAATTTTAAATAATTTAAAATTATTTCAGAGTTTGTGTCTGCTTTGCTGCTACCAGTTATATCAGAAAAACATTAGATACAATTTAGCATTTTGGTGGTTTTTAAGCTAAAAAATTTTTGCATTTGGATAGATTTTATGAAATGTGTTCTTGCTAATCAGTTTCTGTTTGTGGATTTGGTATACTATGTAAAAACAATCAAACTTTTATAATTCATCTCAAAATAGAAAAATAAAAACTGAAATGTAATATTTTGGCAATTAATCTTCAGGGCACTGCAGTACTTACTTTGTATAAAGTCCTGTATTCTTCAAAGATAAATGAAGACAGTGACATAATTTGCTTTATTTTTTTGCATTTTGATAAGTATAATTTATTTATTAGCAGTCTAATGAGCTGTTTGAATATACGTCAGAATAAATATATATCAACGTTTGTACTTTGGCCTTTTGAAATTAAAGATATTTTGATAGCTTTCCTCAGTGTGGATTGAGGAGTACTTACTGCAAAATTTTATCTCTTACTACTGATTTATAACCAATCAAGTTGGAAATGTTTTGTTATGGATAACAGACTTTTTAAAAAATCTTCTTAAAAAATTAAATTTTTTATTGTTTCAAGTATTACATGTCTCCTTTCCCCCCATTGACCTCTCTCCAGCCATTCCCACTTCCTAGCATATGTCCTCACCCCCCTACTGTCTCTGTCCATTGATTATGCTTATATGCTTGCATACAAGTCCTTTGGTTGATCTCTTAACCCCTCCCCCCACTTTCCCTCTTACATTGGATGGTCTGTTTGATGCTTCTATGACTCTGGCTCTATTTTTTGTTTATCAGTTTATGTTCTTCACTATATTCCACAAGTGTGTGAGATCATGTCGTATTTATCTTTCTCTGACTGGCTTATTTTGCTTAGCCTAATGCTCTCCAGGCCCATCCATGCTGTTGCAAATGGTAAGAGTTCCTTCTTTTTTTACAGCAGCATAGTATTCCATTGCATAGATATACCACAGTTTTTTAACCTACTCATCTGTTGATGGGCACTTAGGCTGTTTCCAAATTTTAGCTATTATAAATTGTGCTGCTATGAACATAGGGTGCATATATCGTTTCTGATTTCTAGGATATATTCCTAGAAGTGGGATTACAGGGTCAAATGTGAGTTCCATTTTTATTCATTTTATTTTTTAATATATTTTATTGATTTCTTAGAGGAAGGGAGAGGGAGAGAAGGTTAGAAACATCGATGAGAGAGAAAAATCTATCTGCTGCCTCCTGCATGCCCCTTACTTGAGGATGTGTCTGCAATCAAGGTACATGCCCTTGACTGGAATCAGACCTGGGACCCCTTAGTCTGCAGTCTGACGCTCTATCCATTGAGCCAAACCGGGAGGGAGTTCCATTTTTAATTTTTGTTGAGGAAATTCCATATTGTTTTCCACAGAGGCTGCACCAGTCTGCATTCCCACCAGCAGTGCATGAGGGTTCCTTTTTCTCCCCTTCCTTCTCCAGCACTTACCATTTGTTGATTTGTTGATGACTGCCATTCTGACAGGTGTGAGATGGTATCTCATTGTCATTTGATTTGTATCTCTCAGATGATTAGTGACTTTGAGTTACTAATAATCCTATATAATAAAGAGGATCCTATGTAATAGGATCCTATATAATAAAGATCAAATATGCTAATTAAACAGAACAGCAGAATGGCCTTCCAGATGAAGCAGGGACTGCAAGGGCTGAGCCCCTTACATGAATTTCGTGCACTGGGCCTCTAGTGTTTTCATATCTCTCTTGGCCTTCTATATGACATCTTTTGAAAAATGCCTATTTAGGTCCTTTGCCCATTTTTTGATTGGATTATTTACCTTCCTTTTGTTAAGTTGTATGAATTCCCAGTAAATTTTCGGAGATTAAACCCTTATCAAAGATAGCATTGGTAAATATATTCTTCCAGGCTTTCTTGTTGTTTTGTTGATGGTTTCTTTTGCTATGCAGAAGTTTTTATTTTGATGTTGTCCCAGTTGTTTATTTTCTTCTTAGTTTCCATTGTCCTAGGAGCTGTATCGGTAAAGATATTGCTACGACACATATCTGATATTTTGCTGTGTATGGATTTTTCTAAGATTTTTATGGTTTCCTGTTTTATGTTTAAGTCCTTTGAAAATTTGTTTTTCTGAGTACTTGGAAAAGTCTGGTACTTTGTCTTGGCACATGTTTATTAAAATCGCATTTGGGCCACTTGATGGGCATTGCTTCTCATTGACAGTGTTGTAGAATTGTCAGTTACACCTTAGGGTAGGAAAATGCAAGAGTCTTTTTGCTTACATTTAGGAGCAACTTAAATTTCAAAACTTTTACTGGAGAATATATTGTTGGCATTATTAACTTTCTCATCTGTAAATTGAGGTTTAAAACTTTGTAGGGTTGTTTTGTGAATTAAGTAAGTTAATTTAAAATTTTTTTTATTGATTTCAGAGAGGAAGGGAGGAAAGAGAGCTAGAAACATCAATGATGAGAGAATCATTGATTGGCTGCCTCCTGTATGACACCTACTGGGCATCGAGTCCACAACCTGGGCATGTATCCTTGACCCAAATTGAACCCGGGATCTTTCAGTCCGCAGCCCAACACTCTGTCCACTGAACCAAACCAGTTAGGGCATAAATTAATTTTTTAAAGGTGCTTAAATCATTTATTTAGGTAAGGATTTGCTAAGTAAATAAATGGAGCGCTGAATCAGGGCAGGGGCAATGGAAACAGAGGGAAGAAGACAGCAGTATTTGGGACATAGGTTAGATAGGGTGATTAGGTGGAGGGTCAGAGCTTGGAGGAAAAGCAGTGCTCATTTTCTGTTCTGGGCGAATGATTGTACTATGTGTGAGGTTGGGAATAAGGGAAGAGAAACATGTCTTGGCGGAATATAAGCTTAGTTTTGACTGTTAGGAGTTAGACTCTACTGTTAGAGGGACCTTTGAGCATTTGGACAGAGATGTATCGAGTAGTTGTTACATGATGGAGCTCAGAGGAGTCCGGAATGCAGACCTGTATAAAAATGACTGGTATGGTTAGTGAAAAGACCTACTTTGCTTCCTTGGCACACAGTTTGGCATATTTTTAATAAATAGGCAACCTGTTATTGACAGCTTTTTATACTAGCATATAAGCTCGGCAAAGATAGGGGCCACAAGGATAGGCAATTGCTGTATAGTGCCTGGCACATGGCACATTTTCAGTAAATGAATGAGTACAAGTAAACTTTGTAATTTCAAAAAAAGAGAAATGAACTAGGATATAAAACTTATTGGTATAAAAACACCTCTAATCCTTTCTACATGACTTTATGCCTGAGCTCTTGGACATTTAATGACAATGAATAATTAGCCTAGAGAAATACAGTATTTACTCTATTAAGTTGTAGGTCTACTAGTATTTTTTAAAAATTATTTTATTGATTTTTTTTTCAGAGAGGAAAGGAGAGGGATAGAGAGTTAGAAACTTCGGTGAGAGAAAGACATTGATGGGGCCGCCTTTTGCACGCCCCCTACTGGGAATGTGCCTGCAACCAAGATACATGCCCTTGACTGGAATCGAACCTTGGACCTTTTAGTCCACAGGCTGATGCTCTAGTCATTGAGCCAAAACGGTTTTGGCTCTACTAGTATTTTTTTTAAAGTATATTTTATTGATTTTTTTATGGAGAGGAAGGGAGAGGGATAGAGAGTTAGAAACATTGATGAGAGAGAGACATCGATCAGCCGCCTCCTGCACGCCCCCACTGGGAATGTGCCTACAACCAAGGTACATGTCTTTGACCGTAATCAGTCCGCAGGCCGACACTCTATCCACTGAGCCAAACCGGTTTCGGCTCTACTAATATTTTTGATGTGAGCTTAATTTCAATGTTCAACCCTGGCCTGTGTGGTTCAGTTGGTTTGAGTGTCGTCCTGTTCACTGAAGGTTGGTGGTTTCGATTTCTGGTCAGGACACATACCCAAGTGCAGGGTTTGAGCCCTGGGTGGGGCATGTAGGGAGGCAACTGATTCATGTTTCTCTCTTCTCCCTTTCTCTCTCTCTAAAATCAATTAAAAAAATATCTTGGGTGAGGATTGAAAAAAAATTCAACATTTATTTGAGTAGTTTTAATATGATTTTTTAAGATCCAGGAGTCACTTGTAAAATTTGATTTCTTGATGAATAAAAACTGTGATCAGTACATTAGCCCTGGTAACAATGTCAAAAGGCTAAATAAACTATTAGATAGGGTATAAACAGTTTCAAATGCTTTAGTTATCCCAAGGAGGTTTGAAGAACTTACTTATTTTAAACCTAAATTAGATAAACATTTTCTGTTTAATTTTACCAGTTTTATATTTTTAGATCAGGTACCTGAAAACTTTTTGTGATACAGTATTTCACTGAAAGAGTAGCTCATGATATAAATATTATAACTTCAGAATCTTACACATCTATCTTGACACAAGAAAGAATGAAAATGGGTCTTTCATTATCTTGGAGCAGCCTCTGAGGTGTACTGAATAGATTACAGAGCAAGCAGGAGAACCAGATTCTATTCACTGTACTCCCGAATCATCCAGACCCCATTCCTGTTCCCCTGCTGTGCTGTATTTTGTCTGTCCTTTATTTCCTATGTTCTGCCTCACTTTCTAAAGGCAGAAAGACCAAAAGCAGAAAATAGAATGAAAGCTCCATGAGAACAGAGATTTTTTGCCGTTTTGTTTATTCCAAGCACAAAGAATAGTTCTCAGCCCATAAAGGGCTCTCACTGAATATTTGGTGAATGAATAAATGAATGATTGAATGGAGGAAGTTGATGCAGCCCCTTAAAATTATTTTCAGCTTGAAACTGTTAGTCAAAGATTATTCAGATTGCACTTCTTTTTTCACTTGTGGGTATCTTCCTTAGTTAAGTTCTTGAGGCCTGTGTTTGACTTTATTTATTAATAGTGATTTTATAGAGAGATTTCTGACTTTTCTAAAAAAAATTTCTTTGGCTAAAAACAAATTTTAAGAAGAGGAAGTATCCTACTAAAGGTGAAAGTATTTTGGTTTTTGTAGCCACAATATAGTAATATGACAAGAGTCCATATTATAAAGATCAGTTATAAGTCAACTTTAATAATTTACTTCAGAAATAATACACAATAAGTGTTAGTTTAATACTTAAAATTTCTTAAAGCAGAACATAGGAAATAAAGAACAGAAAAATTGGTAAAATCACGGCAAAAATTTAATCCTAATGAAAGATTCTTTTAATATACAATCTTTAAAAACAAATCTACCATGAATTTTATTTTACATAATTAAGAATATCTCTGAGCCCAGGTGTGAAGGTCTGTGAGCTCATGTGTTCATTGAATATTAATTAAGCGTTTAGTCATCTGAGGTGCTGACCCTGTGCCCGAGATAACCATGGTAAGATAGACAAACCTGCTTTATGGAACTTATAGCAGTGTATTTAAATTTAGATTTCTGTGACTATCAAAAGTATCCTACAATCATTTTAGGACCCAGGGCAGGTTCCTTGATTTCTCTCTTTTTTTTTTAAAATTTAAATATATTTTTATTGATTTTTAGAGAAGAAGGAAGAGGGAGAGAGAGAGAGAAACATCAATGATGAAAGAGAATCATTGATTGGCTGCCTCCTGCACTACCCTTACTGGGGATCGAGCCTGCAACCCAGGCATGTGCTCTTGATTAGAATCTAACCTGGGACCCTTCAGTCCGCAGGCCGACACTATATCCACTGAGCCAAACCAGCTAGGGCTCCTTTTTTTTTTTTTTTAATACATTTTTTTTTCCTCAATTACAATTGGCATTCAATATTATATTGGTTTCATGTGTATGCATAGTGGTTGGACATTTGTATAATTTAAATGATTCCCCCAATAAGTCTAGTACTCACCTAAAACAATACATAGTTATTACAATATTATTGACTGTATTCCCTATTCCCTATGCTGTGCTTTACGTTCCTGTGACTATTTTGTAACTGCTGATTTGAATTTCTTAGTCCCCTCACCTTTTTCATGTAGCCCCCCAGTGCTCCCTTCCACTTGGCAAGCATCAGTTTGTTCTCTGTATCTGTGAATTTGTTTTATTTGTTTAACTTGTTTAGATTCCACATACAAGTGAAATTATATGGTATTTGTCTTACTCTGACTTATTTCATTTAGCATAATATTCTCTAGGTCCATCCATGTTGTTGTAGTGATAAAATTTCATTCTTTTTTATAGCCAAGTAATACTTTTTAAAAAATATATTTTATTGATTTTTTACAGAGAAGAAGGGAGAGAGATAGAAAGTCAGAAACATCAATGAGAGAGAATCGATCAGCCGCCTCCTGCACACCCCACTGTGGAGATGTGCCCGAAAGCAAGGTACATGCCCCAAACCGGAATCGAACCTGGGACCTTTCAGTCTGCAAGCTGACGCTCTATCCACTGAGCCAAACCGGTCTCGGCTAGCCAAGTAATATTTTATTTTACATATGTACCACATCTTTATCCAGTTATCTATCTATGGATACTTTCATGCCTTCCATATCTTGCCTGTTATAAATATAGCTGCAATGACTATAGGGGTGTGCATATATCTTTTTGAACTAGCGCTTTGGATTTCTTTGGATAAACACCCAGAAGAAGGAATGCCAGGTCATATGGTAGTTGTATTTTTTACTTTTTGAGAAACCTCCGTACTGACTTCTTGCTGTTGGTTTTTTTGAGAAGCTGTTCCTGAGGCACTGTGTCAGGTGCTTCTAAGGCTCTTAGGCTTGTGATTAGCTCTTAGAACTGTTCCGTACTTAATTTTTATATACTCATTTGTCACCCAGGTAGCTCCATGAGTGTTATTTCCTGTTCCTATCTTAAGTCTCTGGCACAGTGCCTGTCTGTAAGCATACAGGATCAAATGTATCAGAAATAATCAGAAGGGAAAGGCAATGCTCCTAATTGTAGGGGGATGGCTACTTTTGTATGGGTCCTTAGAATTACAGGACAACTGTGAAGGGACAGGCATGGTCACGTAGAAAACTGTGAAAAAAGATTTGGAATAGGAGGATCTGGTTCATTTTGGAGGTGTTGGTGGGCCACCTTTAATTCCCATAGGGATCCACTGAAGCAGGTGGCAACAGGAGGAAGCAAAGGGGCAGAGAAATCAAGTAATTCATCAGTAATAAGTGGCAAAACACAAAATGCCTGTGTGTTTGACTTCACAGTTCCACTTATCTGTAAAATGGAGATGTATCATTATATTTACCCTGTTTACTGTATATGATCATCAAAAGAGATAAATCTATGTCCAATAGCTCTAAGTAAAATCATGAAAAACTTACTATTAGCTATCTCTGCTAAAATTTGTTTTCACTTTATGTGATATTTGCCTACATTTTTTGCATTCTTTGAACTGACCAGTTTGTTAAATTAAGAAGAAGAAAGAAGTAAGAGGAGTTAATTATTAACTCTCTTTTGGTTTCACCAAATAAAAGTATCTTTATTTCTTTTACCATTTCTTTTAGAAATGGAACATTGAGACAAAGGGTGTGTACATTTATAATTTTGATAATATTGCTGGATTGTCTCTGAAAAGGTTGCACCAGTTTTTACTTTTATCAGCATTTGTAGTATGTGAACATCTGTTTTCCTACATTCATGACAAGTTTGGGCATTTATCAGTCTTAAAACTTAGAGAAAAGTAATCTAGTTTTAATTTATTTGTTTATTATTTGTGAAGTTGAACATCTTTTTTTATGTTGGATATTTACATTTCTTTTATAATTTGCCTATTAGTAGCTTTTATTTATTTTTTATTGGTTTATCTTTTATTGATTTGTAGGAACCCTTTTATATATAACACTAGAGACCTGGTGCATGAAATTTGTGCACAGGTGAGGTCCCTAGGCCTGGCCGGTGATCAGGGTTGATCAGAGCACCTTCCAGCTGCTGGCAGGGGCCTTCCTTCCCTGGCTGCCAGGTGCCGGTTGGGGCTTCCCTTCATTCCACTCCGTCAGCACATGTCATAGCAAGCAATCAAACTCCCATTCCCTGGTCAAACTCCTGAGGTGATACTCTGCATATTGGCCTTTTATATATACATTTTCAAATTAGTTGCTTGTATTGTAAACTTGGTTTATGGCATCTTTTGTTTTATTTTATGTAGTCAAATCTGTTTTTATGGATGGCCTCTAGCCTTGATGTTTTGCTTGGAAGGCCTTCTCTTTGCCGAGATTACAAAAGTAAATTCAAAATTTTATGTCTTTTTCTGCTTATTCTGCTGTTTAGATTCATTATTTGGGAATATGATTAGCCACTGGACTTGTTCTTTAACAGTTTTTTAAATCTTTGAAGACCTGGAATACTAAACAGAAAATGTTAATTGAAGACTAAGGTGAAGTCACATTCTATAAAGTAAGGCCAGATTGGCGTTAGATGTTTATACACAAGATGGCTGCTCACATTAGAGGTAGTACAAAAAGGTATGAGTAAAATGGCTTTCATTCTGATGAAAATTCTTTTCCAAAAGCTTAGATTTTTAGTGTGTGTTGAGTTGGATCACTGTGATTTCTTTAACTCTTCTGCTGCCATCAGGGGTAAAGGAATGGGGAGTGTGGGCCTGTAGGGCAGACTAAAGGGAAAGGATAAGACAAGGGGTGTGAATAGAATTACTTGGGAAGGAAAGGTTGTCACAGTGTGGAGGAGTAGCAGTGTGGTACAGACCGGACTCAGCTCAGCAGTTACTCAACCTAACCAAACAATTTCATTTCCTGAGTTGTTTTTCTCTTCGTGGTTTTAAGCATTTGTGGTTCTAAAACATTGAAAAACACCGCTGTTTTAAACCTGATTATTCATCTTCAGTTTTGGTATTTCCATGGTGCATGTGCACTCTGTGCCTGTGTGTCTGTGTTTTACACAATCACCACTGTTTGAAATGAAGAATCACTTGATAATGTCAAAAGTGAAAATCTAATGTGAAATTCTCATGTCCTCCAGAAGCAGTTATGTAAGTAGTTGTCAGCCTCAAATTTTCGTTCTGTGCAAGTTATACAGAAGACTGTAGTTTTCTTTATTACCTATCTCCTTCTCTTCCTCCCCTCTTCTTCCTCCTTCTTTTCCTCCTCCTCCTCTTTTTTAAAATAACTATTGTTGAAAGTATTATATATGTCTTCCCTCTTCCCCACATTGACCCCTTGACCATCCCCACCCCAGGCCTTCAGCAACCTGTTATTTGTGTCTATGGGTGATGCATATATGCATACAAGGTCTTTGGTTGAGTACCTCCTACTCACCCACCCTCCCCTGCTTTCCCTCTGAGATTCCACACTCTGCTCCATGTCTCTGGATCTACTCTCTTCATCAGTTTATTTTGTTACTTAGATTTCACATATGAGTGCGGTCATGTAATACTTGTCTTTCTCTGACTGACTTATTTCACTTAACGTGATACTCTCTAGGTCCCTCCATGCTGTCTCAAAGGGTAAGAGATTTTTCTTTTTTATTGCTGCATAGTATTTCATGGTATAAATGTACCACAGCTTTTTTATCCACTCATCTACTGATGGGCGCTTGGGCTGTTTCCAGATCTTAGCTATTGCAAATTTTGCTGCTATGAACATAGGGGTGCATACATTCTTTCTGATTGGTGCTTCGGGTTTCTTAGGATATATTCCTAGAAGTGGGATCACTGGGTCAAATCATCCATCTCCTCTTTAGCACCTGACACAAATGTCCCAGTTTCATAGCTGAGGTATCCATTCCATAAACGTATTTTGTTGTTGTTGTTGCTCCTCACCTTAGGATATTTTCCCCATCGGTTCTTAGAGAGAGTGGAAGGAAGGAGGAGGGACATAGAGAAACATTAATGTGAGAGAGACACCTTATTTGGTTGCCCCCCCTCCCACATGAGCCCTGGCCTGTCCAGGGCCAGGGATTAAACCTGCAACCCCAAGGTACTGTGCCTGGAACCAAGCTCAGGACTCAGAGTAAAGTCAGAGAGGGCCATAAACAGTATATTTTAGACTTGGATTTTATTAGGACAGATTTGTGACTTTTCTGTATTTGGAAATTTATATGAGGGTTTAAAACCAGGGAAGTCTTCAATCTTTTTTTGGCAGAACTTAACATGTCCATGTACCTTGTTTATCTGCTTTGTTTATTAGCTTAGTCACAAATCTCTGTGTGCTGTGTGTGTGTGTACATGTGTGTGTATGCATGTATCTATAAATATAAAGTGCCAGGGGCCGTCACATCTGAAACAATCGAACAGATGACTGAACAGGCTGAGTGGGGCGACTAAGCTGGCAGGCGGTTTAGTGAGGGACATCCAAATGATTGAGCAGCAGGCTGTGTGGGGCAACCAGTTCGGCAGTGGGGTTAGTGAGGTGCGACCAAATGCCTGAACAAGCAAGCTGTGAACGGCGACCAGGCCGGCGAAGGGTTAATGAAGGACGACCAAGGGACAGCAAGCAGACTGTGTGGGGCGACCAGGCTGTCAGGGGGGTTATTGAGGGACAACCAAATGCCTGAACAATCGGGCTGCGTGGGACGACCAGGCTGGCAGGGGGGTTAGTCAGGAATGACCAAACGACTGAACACCAGGCTGCGTGGGGTGACCAGGCTGGTGGGGGGGCCATGAGGGGCAAGCAGGCTGGCACGGAGGGCAATTGGGAGCGACCAGGCCAACAAAGGGGAGCAGTTGGCGACCAGGTTGGCGGGGGGCGGGGGGCAGTTAGGGGTGATCAGGCCGGCACGCAGAGGCAGTAATGGCTGACCAGGCAGGCAGCCAGTTGAGTGATTAGGAGCCAGCAGTCCAGGATTGTGAGAGGGATCGGGCCTAAACTGGCAGTCGGACATTCCCTCAGTGGTCCCATATTGGAGAGGGTGCAGGCTGGGCTGAAGCGATCTCCCCCTCCACAACCCCCCCCCACCATGCACAAATTTCGTGCATCAGGCCTCTAGTATTGTAATAAGCATCAAAATTTTTTTCTTCAGAACTTGGCACAAAGGAAAATAATGTCAAAGTTCTTAGTTGTTAAAGTCTTAAATGATCAGGGTTGTAACAGTTATTCTTCTTTCAAACTGGATTGTAAATCCTGTGGACAAGGATTATATTTTTCAGCTCTTCATTTTCTTTGCTATTGTGCCTGGGATGATGGTCTGATTTTTCAACTCTTCAGTTTCTTTGCTACTGTGCCTGGGATGGTGGTCTGTGCATGATTGAACAATAAATATCTATTACTTGCTACTTTATTAATTGTGCTAATGTTAACAAAAATACCACTTATTTTTGGCCCGATTCTTAGAATTAATATTGATTTTCACTAGGCAAATCATTCTTTAACTCAGGTAATTTTATCAGTTCACTTTTGCATATAAAGAGAATGCTGCTACACAGGGAACTATGTCACCATAATGAAATTACTCACCTGGCTGGCATGGCTCAGTGGTTGGGTGGTGACCGATGAAACACGAGGTCATGGTTTGATTCCTCAGGGCCCATGCCCTAGTAGGGGTATGCAGGAGGTAGCTGATCAATGCTTCTTTCTCATCTTTGATGTTTCTATCTCTCCCTCTCCCTGACTCTGAAATAAATAGAAATATATTTAACAAAAAAGGAAATTACTCAACGTAAACCAAAGTGTGTATAGAAGTGTCCCTTTTTACAGTTGAAATTAGAATTTTTTGCAATTAATGTTTGTTTATAAATCTTTTTTGCTTTTAGGATATTCGGAAATTCTTTGGGGTTATACCAAGTGGAAAGAAATCTGCAAGTGAAACAGCCAAGAAGAATGAGAAAACAAAGTCTGCTGAAGAAACTTCAAAAGCAAAGAAAGGAATAAAGGAAATCAAGGTAAGTTTTTCAAATACAATTTAGAATTGTATGAAAGGTTAAATCAACTCAGTTCCTAGACTTGATAGGACTTGAGGGAGCCTTAAGTAAATATAGATTTCAAGTCATTTAGCAGAAGAATAAGAAAAGTAATGAGCTAGTACTTATTTCTAATTAATATGGCTTATTGAAATTATATGCTTTCCTGAAATAGAGTTGGAATACTTTGCAGTTCTAAAAACTTTGTTTAAGACTAAAGTTTGCTCATAGAGAGACATGAGACCCTATACCCAGATGAATGGTATTGGGCTTATGGTGAGAAAAGGTTTTAGAAAGCTTTATTATTTTTTTTGCTTGTCTTCCTTGGGCAAGAATTTTATCATTTAACTAGAGTTCGGTGCACGAATTTGTGCACAGGTGGTATCCCTTGGCCTGGCTGGCTATCGGGGCCATCTCAGGGGCTGCCCAGCCAGGGGGAGGGACTGTGGGAGGTTGGCTGGTGGGGGGAGGAGCCATGGAAGGTTGGCTGTGGGAGTGCACTGACAACCAGGAGGCAGCTCATACATTGAGCGTCTGCCCCCTGATGGTCAGTGCACGTCATAGCGACTGGTCGACCGGTCATAGTTGCTTAGCTTTTATATATATAGACTAGAGGCCCAGTGCATGGGTGGGGTCCCTAGACCTGGCCAGCAATCAGGGCTGATTAGGTACCCTGCCTCCCTGCCTCTTTTCCTCGCTGCTCGTGCGCCACCACCGTGCAGCCCTCCTCCTTCCCTCCTGCTTCCCTCACTATCTGCGTCCACTGACACCTACCCCTGGTTCCCTGTTCCAGCCTGGGCCTGGCCCTGATTGGTTGATTGGGACTGCTGGCCTGAGGGAGGGACCAGGAGGTTGGCTAACAGGCTCCATCAGAGGTCGGGGCCTGTGGGCTGGGAGCAGCTCCTGTGCTGAGCATCTGATCCCTGGTGGTCAGTGCATGTCATAGGGACTGGTTGTTCCAGTCGTTCTGGTTGTCTTGTCATAAAGGTTGCTTAGGCTTTTCTATATATAGATAACGTTAGATCACTTTTCCTACAGTTTCTAATAACCTCATTTTCACCTAAGACCTTTAATATTTATATTTCTACCAACATTATGTTCATGATGATACATATATTCTCTAAGATGATAGAGGCTTTCTTTATAGTTCTCACCTTTTATCCCTGACACTTTGCCAAAATCACTTTTCTAAAACAATATATTTTTATTGATTTTAGAGAGGAAGGGAGAGGGAGAGAGAGATATAAACATCAATGTTGAGAGAGAGTCATTGATTGGCTGCCTCCAGCATGCCCTGCACTGGGGATCAGGTCCGCAACCCAGGTAAGTGCCCTGACTGGGAATGGAACTGTGACCTCCTGATTCCTAGGTTGATGCTGAAGCACTGAGCCATGCTGGGCAGGCCAGAATCGCTTGTAACATCCATATTTTTACCAACAGTCCCTTCCCAGCAGTCTAGGCTTTTTTTTAGCATGTACCTCAAAACTCTTCCAGTCTCTACCTTTGCCGAGTTCCAAAGTCACTTTCATATTTTAGGTATTTGCTATAGTAGGACTCTACTTCTCAGTAACAAAATTTGTATTAGGGTTCTTCTGAGAAACAGAACCAATAAGGTATGTGTGTGCGTTTGTGTGTGTGTGTAAAGAGATTAATTATAAAGAATTGACTTCCTTGATTATACAGGCTGACAGGTACTAAGATCTACAGTTGACAAGTGGAGACTCAGAATAGCTGATGGTGTGTTTCAACTCGAGTCCTAATTTCTGAATTAGGATTGCCAGTGATATTCAAATTTGAAGGCTGGCAGGCTTGAGACCCAGGAAGAGCCTGTTTCAGTTCAGGTCTGAAAGCAGGACAAACTGATGTTTCAGCTTGAAGACATTCAAGAAAAAATTCTTTCATATTTAGGCCTTCAGCTGACTGGGTGAGACCCACCCACATTAGGGAGAGCAATCTGCCTTACTCAACCAAATAAAATGTTAAACTTATCCAAAAACTTAAACTCATAAAAACACTCAGAATATCTGGGCATCTTGTGGCCCAGTCAAGTTGATACATGAAATTGACCATCATCGGCTACATTTCCTATTTCTCTGTATCCTGGTGTTTACTGTGGACAGCGGGGATGATATAGTGTAGGTTTCTTTTGATTTAGCAGGCAGTTAACTCTGCGGAACTCAAACTTCAGACTCTTGTATTCTCTGGGATGGGCAGCAGCTGAAATCTTTGTTCAGTTCTTTTAATGTTAGCCGGACACTTGGAGTAGTTTCATGCGTACATATTTTAGAAGATAGTCCCAGACTATCTAAGTTTGGGCTAAGTTTATTGACAGGATTTGGACTTTCCTTCTATGGCTCTCTCCTTTCTTGTATACGCTCTTCTCTTACTATTGAGTTATAGCAATTGCTTCTGATTCTGTCCTCTTGTCCAGTGGTGTATTCGAATTATAATGGTTTATTCTTCTCGTTTCCTTGCAAGTTAGTGGATTATTTTTATACTTTTTATTATAAGGGCTAAAATCAGAATCCTACCTTATAATTGATTATAGTCAGTTTTTTCCTGTCTGCTTTTTGGGAAAATATGAATATGTCAGAGATGTGATGTATAAGTAACATGTAAACAATACCTTTTCCCCTGGTTTTATTTAATTTTATGCTTTGTAGTATCTGACATCCTTTTACTCTTTATTATACATAGGTTAGTGTTGAAAGTGGAGCTGAATAATAATATAGCTTTTCTATAATTTTTTCTTTTCCATCCGATGCAATTATTGTCTGGCCTATTCTTTAACCTAATCAGGGCATTACTAACATTTTGAGCTGGATAATTTTTTTGGTGGATAACTGTCCTGTGCATTCTGGGATGTTTAATAGCATCTCTAGTCTACCCATTAGATGCCACTAAACCTAGACTCCTCTCCCCTGCTGCTGCCAAGCAAAAATGTCTCCTGGGGACAAAATTTCTTCTAGTTGAGAATCACTGAGCCTAAATCTAGTGAGGAAAAAACTACTAAGTTATATAGGCTTCTTTGTGTTCTAATTATACTGTGATGTTTATAGGTAAATAGTTCTTGTAAAGATGATGACTCTAAACAGAAGCAACCAAACAGGAAAAAGAGGATCATCTTTGATTCAGGTAATATTTCTTTTGAGGAGCTTTAAAGTTTTAAAGTTATTTTCTATTTCTTAGAACAGAGTTTTTCAAACTGATGTTCTGAGACACCCAGCTATCTGTGGTGGTAATAGGTGCTCATGTGAGAAGGCTCTGTGCTCGATACAGTAAAAAACAATTTTATTATACTGTAGACTTTATCAGAGCCTATCTATATTAATGCATTTAAGATTTTTCTTAGAGAGGGATATATTATGTATAGTATATATAGCATGTCTCCAACTTACTTTGACTATATTATTTAAAAAAATATTACCTTCTTGTTCAGCTAAGGTTCTTAGAAGCTTAACTTGAAAAATAGTGCTTTAGAATATTGCTTTAGAAACAGAGAGCTAAAATTTAATTTTTGTGCTTTTGAGTTTGTCCTTTTTTGTTACATTTAAAATAGGACAAACAATTGTAAAGGTTTTCTTTGAATATAATTTTAAGATAAGGAATATGAATTTTTATGCATGTCTTTTATATCTTTAAATAATGGTAGGACTCAGGTTTTAGGTTTTGCTTTTGTGGAGAAGATCCATTTCGTGTGAAGTCTAAAATTAAAAATGTAACCTAAGGAAGCATTTATAGATTGTTAGGATTTTGACAGTGACGACAAGGAATTTGGATTCATTTCTAAAAGTACTTGTGTGATTATTGAGTCTTATTGCTGTATATTGTAAGAAAAAAATTTTTAATCCCCGCCTGAGGACTTTTAAAAATTGATTTTAGAGAGAGAAACATTAGTTAGTTACCCCCTGTACATGCCTAGATGGGGGATGGACCCTGAAACCTTTTTTGTGTATGGGGTGATGCCCCAACCAACTGAGCCATCCAACCAGGGCATACAAAATTTGAAAAAAGTACATTATCCCCATTTCCCATGAGTTTCCATCTTTTTTGGAAACTGGCTACAATAATTTTTGGATACAATATAGAGTAGTATGAGATAGGATTTCTAAATGCACGATGAAGAGGAAGGACACTAATGTGCATGAAACACTTACTTTGTGCTAGGCACTATACTGAGTGCTTACACTTTGTCCTGATTTTATTTAAGGGCTCTGGTTGATTAGGTGGTGGTAGATAGAATAATGGCCCCCAAAGATGTCTGCCCTAATTCATGGGACCTCTGAATATGTTCGTTTACATGGCAAATGAAAATTAAAGTAGTAGGTTGCATTAAAGTTGTTAATCACATGGCTTTAAATCGGAGAGATTGTCTTGGATTATCTGGGTGAGCACAGTGTAGTCACAAGGAAGAGCGAAGCAGAAGAGAGTTAAATAGAGATTGACTGGAAGGTCAGAGAACTGGAGAGATGGCAGCATGAGAAGCCCTTTGCCTAATGTTGCTGGCTTAGAAGATGGAGTAAGGGGGCCATGAGCCAAGGAATGCTGGCAGGCACGAGACACTGGAAAAGGCAAGGAAGTAGATTCTGCCCTCAAGTATTCAGAAAGGAATCAGTCCTGCTGACACTTTGATTTTAGTCCAATGATACTCAGATTTCTAATTTACAGAAAGGTAAGATGAAAACCTTGTGTTTCCTTAAGCTACTAAGTTTGTGATAATTTGTTACAAGAGCAATAGAAAACTAATAAAAGGTTTAACACTTGGTAGAAGTAACCTGTGAGAATTACAAAAGAGATGTGCTTCAAAGAGGAACTGGTTAACAATAATCACTTTAAAAACACACTGTATTACATTTCTTTCAAAGTTGTATTTTATTTTCCTCTCATGTACAGATTCAGAGTCAGAGGAGACAGGACAGGTGAAAAATGCCAAAAAGCAACCCGAAAAACTGCCATTGTCTAAGCCTGGTAAAATTCTGCGGCAGGATCCTGTTACGTACATTTCAGAAACAGGTAAGGATACTGGATGTGTTTGGTATTTCAGAGAGAAACAGGGTGTGTTATGTTCTTGTGCTTCTCATTGGAATGTGCAAATAAAGGTCAAGATTTGTAGAGATATGAGTAACATGAAAACTTTGCTTACACTATTTGCGAGTACAAAGGTACACATGGTAGATAAATTAGTCAGTAAATAGGGAATGAAGTAGGAAAAAACATGTGTGTTGTAGAAGGAACCCGAGACTTGGAAGGTCTGAAGCTCTGCCCGGAGAGTACATTCTTGGTTCCCTTTTAACTGCTGTGTACTTTGAGTTAATGCTCAGTAAGTCTGTCTCCCTTTCTTTAAAGCGGAAACACTGATTGCATAGACTTGTTGGGAAGACTTAATGGGTGATACATATGAAAGGGCCAGACCTAGTGACTGACATGTGGGCAGTCAAAGGAAAAAAGAAAAAGAAAAGAAGTACACAGGCCCTAGTCAGTTTGGTTCAGTGGATAGAGTGTTGGTCTGCGGACTGAAGGGTCCCAAGGGCACACACATGCCTGGGTTGTGGGTTCAATCCCCCGTGTGGGGTGTGCAGGAGGCAGCTGATCAATGATTTTCTCTCATCATTGATGTTTCTATCTCTCTCTCCTTCTCCCTTTCTCTCAGAATCAAAAAAGAAATATATTTTAAAAAATACACAGATTAACTTTGTAAGTTCTCTGAGACAATTTATTTGGTAAAGTTCTTCAGACAAAGACAAAATGTATGTGATGGGAATACAGTATATTACTTGTAAAACTTTCGGTAAGCTGAGTTTTTATTATGGCAGATAGCAGATTAACTCTTTAACCTTTTTGTCCTGTTGCTAAATATCTGCTCAGGCACATTGTGTAAATGAACTCTTGCATTAAGAGTCCCCTCTCCCTCTGGCTGCCTTGGTGAAGTTTTGAATATGTGGGAGGGATTCTAAACACAGTATGTTGATAGGTTTATTAAGTAACTGAAGGTGGTGTGACCACGCTTTCCAGAGACACCATGGTTAGTGAGCAGACAGCCATGGCCTTCACCTTTGGGTCAAGGCTGTTGCTGTCGGATGATTTTTAGGTACACAGAAGGGGCAGACACCTTAAGCTCTCATCACAGATTTTCCTTAATACGAGATTGTTTATTTCAGACCAAGTATTTTTGAATATTATTTTCTAAAGAGATGTCCAGCATTTTATCTGAAATTTTTATAAACATTAGGCAATGTTTACATCATTCTGTTGATGGCATGGACAGGTGAAAGTGAGCATTGTCTCTTGCTTTAGCTAAAAATCTTGGGGTACCTTGTACCCATCTAATATGATGTTTAATATTACATAGTATTCTGCTTTTTCTTAAAATTTAGAATTAGGAAAGAAGCTAGCTCTTTTCTTGATTGTTTTATCTTCTCATACTCTTATTCCTTGATATGATAGGTGAATGAGAGGAAAATAAGCTCTTTTTTTTTCCTTTGTAAAAGAGAATGAAACTGTTAAAAATAAATCTAATATAACTAGCATAATAAAATCATAAATATAATTAATTTCAATAAAAGAGTGCAGCCTCTTGAAATTAATACACAAACTGGAATGTTCTTGACCTTAAAATGATTGTTTTGTTGTTCTTCACCTTTTGTTAGGCTAAACCTATAAATTTTTAAAAAAATATATATTTTATTTATTTACCACAGAGAGGAAGAGAGAGGGAGAGAGAGCCAGAAACATCAATGAGAGAGAAACATCAATCAGCTGCCTCCTGCACACCTCCACTGGGGATGTGCTTGCAACCAAGGCACATGCCTTGACCGGAATCGAACCCAGAATCCTTCAGTCCATAGCCTGATGCTCTATCCACTGAGCCAAACTGGCCAGGGCAAAAGACTATAAATTTTTAGTACTGGATCATAAATATTTGGGTTATTAGTATAAAGTTAAAATATATTTGTGGTGATAATTATTTAAAAATAAAAATTCTGATTTAAAATTGTATTAGTTGGAGATTGGATCTTCTTGTGGAAAAGGGTTATGTGACATGATTCAGCTTTGAAACCTGTTAATTCCCAAAGAAAGAATTTTTGCTGTATTGTTCCATATTTTATCTTTTATACAGCATCCTTTGTTGTTTTGGGTATTTTTCTTGCAGCATAGCAGGTGTAGTGTGTAAAAGAGCATGAGCTCCTGAGTCATACTGCCCAGGTTAAATCTTTGTTCACCTTCCCTGTGTCTTAGTTTTCTCATTTGTAAAATGCTGACGTTACTAGTACCCACATCAGAGGCCTTTATGATAATCAAGTAAGATAATGCCTTAAAATAGGGTCTGGCACATAGTAAATGCTCAATAAGTATTAATTGTTATTTTTATGTTTGATTTTATTATATGTCTCTATCTGCTCTTAAAGGCTATGCTTAAGACATTCTGCTTTTACTCAAGTACTTAGGGCAGTCTTGATTATATAATAGTGCTTTAGAAATTTAGAAATTGTATTTGACTCATGTCATTTATGTTATATGCATTGTCCAGTTTGGGGACTACTAGTTACATGTGATTATTGCACACTTGAAATGTGATTAAACCAAATCGAGAGTGGTTTCAGTGTAAAACACAGATTTCAAGGACATAGTATAAAAAAAGGTAAATTGTCTTTTTTTTTGGTATTGATTACATATTGAAGTGATACTAATTTGTATATATTGGGTGAAAGTATAATGTTAAAATTAATTTCACCCTTCTTAAAAAAGGTGAATGTGAAAATTTATTTTATGAGGAAATTTAAAATTACATATGTGTCCTGCATTTTATATCTATTGCATAGTGTTTTATAAACAATGAGGAACATATTTAGGAAATCACCTTAATTTAGAAAATAACCTAGTTCAAGTGCTTTTGTTTATATTATTACATAGTTCTTAGGCTATCTTATTATACAGATTTTAGGCATATCATTTAGTTCCATGACTTATTTTTCACCATTTTATTTGATTAAATCTATCTTGCATTATTTATTGATTCTTTAAGCACCTAACTACATTAATCTCCCAAATACAAGAAAAGGAAAAAACTGCTGATAAATATCTTCATAGCTAACCATTGACTCTAGTAAAAAGTTCTTGTGGGTTGGTAAAAACAAAATACTATTGTACTGAGTAAATATATTTACTTTTAGCTGTTTAATGAAGTGAGAGACCTTGAGTTTTGTTTGGCAAAGATGACCTTGTACTACCCAGTTTCATCAGGGGCTGGTGTTTGGTTGAAAATGATGGGGGTTTTCCCTGTGTTGAGAATTGTTTATGACTGGTCATCTTAATTGAGTATGTAATTCCAGAAGCAGTTAGTGCTCTTGACGCTAAATGGGAAAAAATTAGAAGTGTATTCTTCAGGTTGCTATGTAATATAGTGACCCATGACTTGAGAAAATAGTAGCAGAAAATATTATTGGGGATGTGTATATAGCATTCTTTTTGCTGGTTTTTAGAGACATACAGTTTTGTGTACAGACAAATAGGAATGGATTCTGTATAGGATAGAGAGTTTTTCTTAGATGTTTTCAGGGAAACCTGGAGTTACTGAGAGAGAAAAACTTCTTCGAAGTGAGAGGAAACTAAGCACTGTGTATTATATTTCTTTGACTGTACTTGTTAAAAAATTAATGTCGATGTGGGCTTAAAAACTCTGTAGAAAAGAAAGTAGGTTAGCATATTAGAGGGTGAGTAAAATCTTTAGGTTAATATTATTTTAAAATACTTAAATCAAATGTTACTAGAGTAAACAAAGCAACTTTCAGATTGTACAAAGCAACTTTTAAGATTGTACAAATCCAGTAGTTCTTTCAATGTCTCTCATCCACTTATTTTTTCCATATCATTTGACTTCATATCTTCTACAAATTTGCTAAACCTGTCTTTGTGTTTCTTTCTGAATCATTATTAAAATTGTTTAATATTAAGGGACAAATAAACTTTTTACAAAGTTGACAAAATTGCCGTAACCGATTGTCGGTACCCAGGGTCTACCTGTCCAATTTCTTATGAATAGCTGTTCAATTACTACTCATAAGTCTTGGTAGCTATTGCTACTTATCTTGTATTTCTTCATCTTCCATAAATTAGTGCCATCAATCAGAGGGGATGTTGCCTCCTAGAGGACCTCTGGCAGTAAAGTATCTGGAAACATTTTTGTTCCTCACTCTGTTGGGTATTGTGACATCTAGTAGGTGAGATCACTATTAGAATAAGGGATGTCTGGACATCCACCAGATTCTCTTCTGATAGGCTATGGCAGGGTTTCTAACCTCTGCTTTATTGACATATTGAGCCAAATCCAAATAATTACCTGCTGTGGGGAGTTTTCTTGCATACTGAAGTATAGGATATCTGATTTATTACAGAAATGGTAAAGAGATGGTATGTTTCGTTTCACTTCCATCCACTTAATTAACATATATATTTTTATTTTTAAAAAATATATTTTTATTGATTTCAGAGAGGAAGGGAGAGAAGAGAAACATAAATGAGAGAGAATCATTGATCGGCTGCTGCCTGCACGCCCCCTACTGGGGATTGAGCCCACAACTGGGGCATGTGCCCTTGACTGGAATCGAACCCAGGACCTTTTAGTCTGCAGGCTGATGCTCTATCCACTGAGCCAAATAGGTTAGGGCCAGATATTTATTTTAAAATATATACGTATTTTTATTGATTTTAGAGGAAGGAAGAGGGAAAGAGAGATGGAAACATCAATGTTGAGAGAGAATCATTAATGGGCTGCCTCCTGCATGCCCCCTACAAGTAGGGGAGTCTGCAGTCAGGGAATGTGCCCTGACCTGGAATTGAACTGGTTCATATGTCAACTCTCAACCACTGAGTGTACCGGGCAGGCCAACAGATATTTACTGAAACCTTGGCACATGTATGAATCTTTCTTTACTTCTACAACCAAAATGACAATTTAGGTTTTATTGACTCAAGGAGTATTGAAAAGGAACTTTGTAAAAAAGGCTCAGATTCCCTTTCCAGTTTTTGACATTTTGCTAAATAAATTATTTTAAATCTCTGTGATCAGATCTCCCTAGCATGGTCTCTATTAATTTGTGTGTTCCTGACTGAAGGAAAGAAAATCAGAATCCCAAACTCTTAGCAGTATGAACTCCAGGATTATATTCCCCCCCTCCGGTTTTGGCTTGTAAATAGATTTTTATGTGGATCTGCACATTACTTTTATTTGTCATCCTTTTATATATATTACTATTTTTTTTTTTTGTAAGAGAACATTTATTGGGTAAATTACAGAGATAGAAACAGTAATACCTAAAAGAAAGGGGGTTAGGAAACACGTCTTAGAGGTAAAGGAAAAACCCTTGGAGTTTGGGAGTGGGGAAGCTAAAGGTAATGTGCCTGGGTGGTGGTGCAGGGTAGGGTGGGGGAATGGAAAGGCATAGGGGTGCTCCTGGGAGGGAGATCACCCTTTGTTACCCTTTAAAAAAAAAATTTATTGATTTTTTTACATAGAGGAAGGTAGAGGGAGAGAGTCAGAAACATTGATGAGAGAGAAACATCAATCAGCTGCCTCTTGCACACCCCTATTGGGGATGTGTCCACAACTAAAGTACATGACCTTTACTGGAATCGAACCTGGGACCCTTAACTCTGCAGGCCAATGCTCTATCCACTGAGCCAAACCGGCTAGGGCTTGTTATCCTTTTAAATAAATGAATGCATCTAACTCGGAGTGGCAAAGCAGTTTTCTCTCCCAGCCAGTTTCTCTGCTCCGTGTTGGATAATACTCTTACGTGGTGATTGTTACCACATTTGCAGTTACGTTGTATATAAATAAAAATAAATGGCGTTTTTATAAGGAGACAGATTGCCTAGAGGGAGATTCTGAGTATTCAATTGCCCATGATTTTCAACTAGATGTCAGAAATTTGACTTAGATTTATTTTCATTGCTTTATTACAAGTTTCTGGGAAGAAAACACATTTTGCCTTTGGCTTCTGACAAGGAAGGAACAGATTTATGTTCATTAGAAAAATAAGAACAAATGCTGAAAAAGAAAGACAACTATAACTTTATTTGGGACATTAATCTCTACACATTGTGTAGGTTCATAAAATATTTATTTTCCATGAGAATGGTCACAGAAACACCTGCTAAATGACTGCCTTTTGCAGGCAGCTAATTGCATTGTTCTAATCCTTGGCCTCTTTTGCCTTCTTTCTCCATAATGTGTTAGTGTAGCCTTTTTAAGGCTATGAAAGGTGAAAGTTGTTTTTTTTGTTTGTTTAATGTTTTTATTGATTTTTTTAGAGAGAGAGGAAAGGAGTGAGAGAGAAACATTGAATGGCTGCCTCCTGCATGCCCCCACTGGGGATTGAGCCTAAAACCCAGGAATGTGCCCTGCCGGGAAATCGAGCAGGCGGGAAATCCAGCAGGTGACCTCTCCATGCAGGGATGACGCTCAACCAACTGAGCCACATGGGCCAGGGCCTAAAGCAGTTCAGAAGCCAAACTATAGTAACAGCAGAATGCTCCTTTTTTTCAGGTTTTTACTTTTATCAGGGCAAGATGACAGAATGCTTTCAGATATGCCTGTGGTTTTTAGTGAGCACCGTATTTCTTTTTCAGTAGTCACCTTAATGAAATCCTCTATATTTATAAGAAATATCTAAGCTTAGGATCGTGAATTGACTTTTTTATGTTAGTCCCATAAGTGTAAGGAGTTTAAGGAAATGCACAAATCACAGGACTCTAAGTAAGCATCAAATCAAGCAAGTCAGTCTTTTTTCTCCTTCATAACTATTTCAGTAGAATTGCTCCTTCTTTCCAAGCGGCCTGGAGAGCTATTTATTTTATGGTTATCAGAGAAAAGGGGGCCATGTCTCAATTTTTGTTAGTCCAATGCAAGCAAATGCTTGAATTTCATGCAGAACACGGCCATATTTTTTCCTTGAAAATCCATCTATAATTAATTATATTTTCACTCAGAAATTATGAAAATGTTTATAAAATTATATCTGTTTTTAGGTATCATTGTTTTGAAGACATTATTAAGTTTAAATTCATGTATTCTAAGCCAGAAATTTAGAGAATGGCTCTATTACCCTCCATAACTGTAAAGAGAAGCTCATGAAGAGAAGTTTTCTTTTTCTTTTTTAAAAAATATATTTTATTGATTTTTTTTATAGAGAGAAAGGGAGAGGATAGAGAGTTAGAAACATCGATGAGATGGAAACATCAATCAGCTGCCTCCTGCAACACCCCCCACTATGGATGTGGCCGCAACCAAGGTACATGCCCTTGACTGGAATCGAACCTGGGATCCTTCAGTCTGCAGGCCGATGCTCTATCCACTGAGCCAAACCAGTCAGGGCAAGAGAAGATTTCTTTTAAGGGGTGATATTTATATCTATAGTGTTAACGCTAACCTAAAAGAACAAAGCTATGCGTTTTTGGTTTTCTTGCCATCTTAATTTTGCTGTTTCCAAAAAGTTGTTTTTTTTTAGCTTTGAGATTTGGGTTTAATTGTGAATGGCTGCATGAATCCTTTATATGGCTAGATCATAATTTATGTAGCATTTTTCTGATTTTAATTATTTCAGTTGCTTACATTTTTCATGTTCTTAATAGTGTGATGAATATATTTGTATATAAATATTTGTTAGCACCTCCAAGAATTAAGTCCAAGAATTACTATGCTAAAGGTTATGAACTTCTTTAAAGAAAGTGAAAAACGGGAGCCCATATATTGACTATGAGGTAGAACTAGTTGACTAAAGCAGTGGACGCCAACCTTTTGGACCTCACGGACCACCAGTGGTCCTCTGACCACCAGTTGGCGACCACTGTTGGTCAGAGCACTCCCTCAGCCAACCTGCGGTTCCTCTCCCTGGCTTGTTCCCCCCTCCCCACTCCAAGCCAGTCCCTTCCCCTGGCTAAGGCTCTGGGCATTGGAGAATCTGGGTCTGGGAAGCCTGTAGGAGAGTGACCCCGATGCTGATCGTGACAGAGTAGCAGCTCAGAGGGGGCAGAAGGGGCAAGGCAGCAGTCTAACTGCACCCTCTCCCCCATCAGCCACTTCTAGCTTGGCCCCCCACCTTTCCAGGCTCCCAACCGCTGATTGGCTAGCACTCCTATGGTGAATGCCACCATGGGCTGAAGTTAGCTACCTATCATGCTTGGGGGCAGAGCCCTGAGAAAATGTGAGGCTGAGGTAGGAGAGACAAGCTGTTAGCACCTCTGCCCCTGAGAGAGAGAGGCGGTCTGAGCGCAGGCAGCGAAGTAGAGCTGTATTTCCACCTCAGAGCGTGGCTGGTGTTTCGGCCGTTTGGGGCGCTCTGTCTGTGGTCTTTCCTTGCCACGTGGATTTGTGCACTGGGCCTCTAGTTTGGTACACAAAACCCTTAGCAGATGCTCCTGGTGGAGTAAGGGAGTACTTGAGAGGAAGACAAGACCCATTCATGTGTGGCTTTACACACCAACTTGTGAAGTGACTTAGTCTTCATGATTACCTTTTAGATTTTTCTTTTTTTTTTTGGATTTGTTATTAGCCCAAAGCAAAGGGTGTTTTCTTTTGTGAATTACTGAACCAAAGAAATAGGGCTGGTTGAAGTGATTTCTTGATATAATCGGAATTGATGATTTATCAAACAATACTTGGTTATATTCCATTTAAGATGAAGAAGATGACTTTATGTCTAAGAAGGCAGCTTCTAAATCAAAAGAGAATGGAAGATCTACAAATAGTTATCTTGGAGCATCAAACATGAAAAAGAATGAAGAAAACACTAAGACCAAGAATAAGCCTTTATCGCCAATAAAACTTCCCCACACATCAGTGCTTGATTATTTTGGAACCTCTAGTGTCCAAAGATCAGATAAGAAGATGGTGGCGAGCAAAAGAAAAGAGGTGAGTATTATGCAAGCAAGCAAGAATGTTCAGGAATGTTCATTCGCTGTTATTAATAAGAAGAGAAATTTGGATGTCATAATAGATTAACATTTATTTTTTTAAATCATGCACAATTGTGTTGATTTAATTGAAAGATATATATATTAATTTTTTTACAGAGAGGAAGAGAGAGGGATAGAGAATTAGAAACATTGATGAGAGAGAGACATCGATCAGCTGCCTCCTGCACACCTCCTTTTGGGGATGTGCCCGCAACCAAGGTATGTGCCCTTAACCGGAATTGAACCTGGGACCTTTCAGTCTGCAGGCCGACGCTCTATCCACTGAACCATACCAGTTTCGGCTCAACATATCTTATTGATGAAAATGATTTTCTATGATTATGGACAAAATTTATTGCCATCATTTTAGAGGATGAGGAAGTTAGACTATTTAATTTTTTATATTTGAAAGTGGGAAAAAATTATCATTCTTAGAATTTAAATACTTAGAATCCAAACTCATTTTACTATTCACCTCAAGTAGACAAAATTAGACAAGAAGTTTGTTCCAAATGAGATTCTGAGTATATAACTTATGTGCCTATGTTACACTTTTGACATTTTCTACTTCGGTTAATGTTGGATTTACGTTTTTCTGGAAAATTTAGGAAACAGAAATACAGATAAACTATAGAGAAAGTAGTCTCCCGAGTCAAAGCCTGCCAAATGGTGTGTGTGCGTTAATTTAGTTTGTTGATTACACCTCCATCAGACAGTGTAATCCTTCTCACTATTATGTCATACCATGGAGAAAACTATAGTTTTTTTTTCACTTGTTGATAGATATGTATTTTGGGCTGGGGGAGAGATAAGGGGTTACTTTTCTTGAACATTTCAATAGAATTAAGTGAGAACCATCTCTGTAGAATATTTGGAAAATGGATGTGGACCCCAACTGGTTATGAATATGACTTTCTGGCTGGTATGCATTGAGACTGACTACTTCATTACTGATATATTTAACTCTCCTGGTGTATTTAACCAGTTACAGTCAAGAAAAAACACATTATTTTTAACATGTTTTATGCTGATCTTGCTTGATTTTCTTTGAAATGCAGCCTTCAAAAAATGCAAATGATTCCAGATTAAGTGATGAAGCCATTGCCAAACAACTGCAACTTGATGAAGATGCAGAGGTATTGCCATTTTGTTTAGATATCATTAACAACTTGATAGTTCTGACTTGTTAGTCTATCTAGACAAACAATCAAGATTATTCTAGGCTAATTTTGGATTGAGACTCATTATAAGAGTTATGTGTAAAATAAGTTAAAATTTAGTATATAAACATCTACATTTATATAAAATGATAAGAGCAGGATATGATTATTTATTTAGAGATTTACTTTAAATATGTATTTTTTAATTTAATAAATCTTGGGATTTTAATTATGATGTGTCTTGGTGTAGTCCTCTTTGGATTCCTTTTATATGAGGTTCTGTGTGCTTCCTGGACTTGTAAGTCTATTTCTTTGACCAGATATGGGAAGTTTTCAGTCATTATTTCTTTAAATAGGTTTTCAATATCTTGCTCTTTCTCTTTCTCTGGTACCCCCACAATTCTGATGTTGGTACGCTTGAAGCTGTCCCAGAGACTCCTTACATTATCTTCACATTTTTGGATTCTTTTCTCTTCTTTTCCAGTTGAGTGTTTTCTGATTCTTTATATTTCAAATTTTTGACTTGTTTCTTGCCTTTCTTTAGTCTGCTGTTAGGTCTCTGAATAATATTTTTTATTTCAGTCAGTGTATGTTTAATTTCTAGTTGGTCCTTTTCCATCTCCTCTTGGGACTCGCTAATTTTATCTAACTTTTTTAGGATATTCTTGAAAAACCTTATAAGCGTGGTTTTGAACTCTATCTCCAGTTGTTTGTTTTTCTACCATTTCCTTTGTTTGTGATCCCTTTCACTATGCTGGGAGAACTTCTGTGTTGGATTCAGCCTTATGATACCAGACTTGCAAAACCGCAAAAGCCTCTCTGTTGAGCTTGGGATGGGTGGAGTCTCAGGGCCTTCCGGTTGGCCCCGCCCTCCACAGCCCCTGAATCTCACATGACTGGGTAATCGCTGGAGCAGTCTCTGTGTGCGCGGGCTCTTGCAGTGCCTCTAGACTGCTGCCCCTCAGGCTCCCCTGTGCTCTGGGACCATATGAGTCTGGGTTCCCAGGGTTTTGCCCAAAACCAGGGTTTAGTGGAGTTAGAAATGGCACAATTGGGAGGGTCTGTCTCCCGCCCACTGGTGAAAGCCAGCGGCACAATCAGCTGTCGGTCCTCTGCGTGCCACCAGACTTCTGATATTTTGCAACTCCCCTAAATTTCCGTGCACTTCTCCCTTTTCACAGTCCAAACTCCCCCCGTATGAGTTTCAGCTGGATCTGGGGTTTAGTGTCGTAGGATAAGGGGTTCAATGCCATTGGGAGTCTGTTTCCCTTCCGCCAGAGAAAGCCAGCCAGGTTCTCCGGCACCCGCTCTCTCCACGCTCATTTACTTACTTCTTGTGGTAAAGTTTTCTTTTGCCTCAGATCTTGGTGCTTCTGCCAGTTGTCCTGAGAGATGCCCATAGCTTGGCGCCAGCTGGAAAGAGCATGAGTATTTTAAGTAGAGGGGTCAGGACAGCCCCTCTGAGGAAGTGATATTGGGACAAAAAATGAAGTCATAATGCAAGCCCTGGGGCTGGCTACCAAAGGCCAATCTTTAAACAGAACAGCAAGTGCAAGCATCCTGAGGTAGGAGAGTTTGAGTTTGATGAGTTCGAGAAATGGCCAGCAGCAAATACTCTAAGTCATGATAGGCCTTTCGTACCTACCCAAAGGACTTGGGACAGTAAGGACTTCGGATTTTAGTCTCTGTGAGATGGGGAGCCATTGGAGTGTTGAATAGATGTGACATGAATTTACAGATCTTAAAGGAAAATGATCCTGGCTGCTGTGAGGCTAATAAACCATGGAGGGGCAGGAGCAAAAGCAGATCAGTTGGACACTGTTTTGTGGAGTAGGTAGGTGAGAGATGATGTTAGCTTGTGCCAGGGTGGTAATGGAAGAGATAGTGAGAAGTGGTTATAATACTTGCTTTGAAGGTATAAACTTCAAGTTGTTGCTGATATATTGGATGTAAGGTATGAGGGGAAAAAGAAGATTCAAAGATTATGTGTTTTTGGGCTTGAGCAACTGAATATTCATTTATTAAGATGAACACACTGGTACAGAGAAATTAAGAATTCTGTTTTGGACATGTTAAGTTTAAGGTACCTAATAGGCTTCCAAATGCATATGTAGGGTGGGTGGTAAGATAGTGGAATCTGGAGCTCAGGGACGAGGTCTAAACCTGTGTAACTGAATGAGAGCATGGGAAGAGAAAGTTAATAGAGAAAAACCCTCAGAATTGAGCACTGTTAACATTTAGAGATCCAGCAAAGGAAATTTAAGAAAGAGTGGCTAGCCCAGCTGGCTTGGCTCAGTGGCTGAGCCTCTACCTACTGAAGTCACAGTTCCAGTTCTCGGTTCAGGGCACATGCCTGGGTTGTGGGCTTGGCCTCTGGTCTGGGGTGTGCAGGAGGCAGGCAGTCAATGATTTCCTCTCATCATTGATGTTTCTATCTCTCTTTCCCTCTCTGTCTTTTAAATCAATAAAAATATTAAAAACAAAACAAACAAAAAGAGTAACTAATGAAACAGGGAAATGAAGAGAGTTTGGTATTTCAGGGAAGCCAAGTAAGCATCTTCATCAGAGGTTCCAGACCTTGGTACCTGCTGTTTGAACCCTCTTCCTCTTTATTAGCTTAAGTGTCACTTTCTCACATTTCCTAAGCTGTATTAGAAACCCCTCCTCTGTACTCAGTTGTGCCCCATTGTAGCTACTGTTGATAATTGTTATAATTGCTACCTAAATGTCTTCCTATATGTGTGTTGTAAACTCTACCTACCAGGACTTTTTATGGCCTCATTCAACTATTGTGCCATCACCGCTTATGTGCTTGGTGTGTTGTTGTGAGAGAATAGTATTCTGATCTTCTGGAATATACCTGATTTAGCCAGATTTTATTAATTTGACAGTTCATAGGGTTTCAAAATCTTTTTCCATCTTATTTGATTACACTGGGTTACATAAACTACAAACCAGTTATCCATACAACTCAAGACAGCACAAACGGCCTACCTCAGTGGTTGGCAAACTGTGGCTCACGAGCCACATGCGGCTCATGAGCCGTGGTTTTCCGCTCTGTTGACTACTGAGTTTGCCGACCACTGTCATATACTACCCTTTACCTCTGCACACAATATGCTACAATTGCCTAATCCTCACAGCTTCCAACTACACGGTAACATTTAGTCTACCGGCAAACTCATTAGTCAACAGAGCAGCAAACCATATGGCTCGTGATCCAGTTTGCCGACCACTGGCCTAGACCGTTTGTGCTGTCTTGAGTTGCATGGATAACTGGTTTGTAGTTAGAATTGTGGAATTAATTTTTAGGGACCTGACTTCTTATCTGTCCCAAATATTAGAGGCTTACCCCATCCTTTCCAAACCAGATGTGGTACTCTATCACTATTCCCTATTTTCTCATTCCTATTATACTTCTTCAGAATCTTGTTTGAGTAATTTATTAGTCTGGTGAAGAGTTTTTAGGGTATTAGTGGCTGATGATATCTTTCCTGATTATCCTTCTTAAGTTCATTTTTTCTCTGACTTTCACCTTTTTGTTCCTTTAGTTAAGTGTGCATCCAGTAACTAAACCAGTATGTAGACAATATGTTAAACACCATCTGTTGTGCTAAACATTGTATTAAAATATAGGGCTTTTCATCACATATTTCAAAATATTGTCACATTTACATGTTTACTGCATATTTAATCTAGAAAATGAACACTCTTCAAAACAAATATGTTACTGATTAGCTCTGTTAGAGACAAAGTAAATAAAGGTATTAAAACACAAAATAAAATATAAGGCTTTTGGTCATATGATACCATAATCACCAGTGATGAATTTCGGATGAAAGTATTTAAATTTCTTCTGTCATCTAAGTAATCTAGAATCCTCTGTGCTAGAAGTGTACTACATAGTGTGAAATTTTGGAAAAACGGTATGGATTCAACCATAAATGTTTGCAGGGCCACTGGAGGCTTAGAGTTTGAAGGACCTTTTTATGGTGAAGGTTTTCATATTCACTTTAGCAATTGGATGTGTAGTGCAGTTATGGTAAAGAAATATTAGCCCTAACTGGGCTGTCTCAGTGGATAGAGCATCGGCCTGCAGACTCAAAAGTCCCAGCTTTAATTCTGGTCAAGGGCATATACCTTGGTTGTGGGCACATCCCCAGTAGGGGGTGTGCAGGAGGCAGCTGGTTGATGTTTCTCTCTCATCAATATTTCTAGCTCTCTCTCCCTTCCTCTCTGTAAAAAATCAATGAAATATATTTAAAAAAAAGAAGAAATATTAGACAACAGAATATAGTGATGTGCATCTCTCTGGCTTATAGCTCTGCATAATTGGATTTAGTTCATTTATTAACAAGAAAAAGTTTGATTACTTTGTTCTCATCAGACTTATGCCATTTTCCAAGCCTTTTTAGGGTTGGGTGGATTTTGAGGTTTTTTTCATGTTTGAATAATACAAGGATGCCTTTGTTTATGTTACATTAGGCCATTTTATTGGGGCATAAAACTATTTAGTTTCTAATGAGAAATGTATTCCACCGCTACACATTTCTGGAAGAGTTCCATTTTGCTGAAAGTGAGAATGTCTGTGTACTAACATTAGCATGTTAGGAAAACTTCTGATCTGATGATTTAAATTTTTAAAAGTCAGAACAGATACATTTGGATTAGTAATTGATAGTTATATTTGTATATGTCTTACTATGTTTTCAAAGAAATACATAATTTTCTTGGTTTCTTTTTATATTTTTAATTTTATTTATTTTTTGTTAATCCTTGCCTAAGGATATGACCAGGGCTGAGGATTGAGCCTGCATCCGAGGTACTTGCCCTTGACCGGACTTGAACTTGGGACCTGCTCACTGAGCCAAACTAGCTAGAGCTTGATTTCTTGATTCACTCTTTTTTGTGCCCTCCAGACTGTTGTTTTTCTATTAGAATGAGATTATTTTCAGAGCTTTTTCGAGAGTTTAAATAAAAATAAGAGATCCGTAAGTATTACATTAGGACCATAAAGAAAAAATGTGTAGATTTCAAACTTTACAAGTGAGATATATGACTTTAAAAAAAAGTTTCAATTTATCTGTCATGCCTGCAAAACTAGATGCATTTGTTTTGAAATCTAATATGGCTTAGTGAAATAAACCTGTGATACTGTTAATATTAAATGAAAAAATGTCATAGTTACTTTCTGGAAAATGTTTTCCAGTTCCTTCTGTGTATCATGAATCAAACATTTAAAAACTTTGGTTTACAAAAAGAAAAAACAACAATTCTGTTGACACTTTTTTACAGCTGGAGAGACAACTGCACGAAGATGAAGAGTTTGCCAGAACATTAGCCATGTTGGATGAAGAACCTAAGAACAAAAAGGTGGCGTTTTTCCTAGGCTGTTTGCACGCTGAGTATACAATATAGATGAGGGCACCCTTTCATACCTGGGTGGTCTAAGCTCTGAAGATACAGCCAAGACTAACTTCTAGAAAGAAGCTAAATTGTTTTAATTTATAAAAATGTTTTTGGGGAAGCTCATTGAGGAACTTTTTCTTCCTGGAGAAATTTGATACAGCCAAAGCCAACCAGAACCTTGTTTCACAAAACAGTGAAATGCAATTTTTGCTTACTATCTGTCACAAAGGGGTTTTATATACTTGTTCAGAGAATAATGCTTATTAAGATTCCTATGGAACCTAACATTTAATAATAGTAATACTTATTACCATTTTGGGAAGCACAATTTTGCCATTTTATTTTTTATTATTATTACGTTTTAAAATATATTTTATTGAATTTTTTTTACAGAAAGGAAGAGAGAGAGAGAGAAACATTCATGAGAAACATTGATAAGCTGTCTCCTGCACACCCCCTATTGGGGATATGCCCCAACCAACGTACATGCCCTTGACCGGAATCGGACCTTTCAGTCTGCAGGCTGATGCTCTATCCACTGAGCCAAACCAGTTTCGGCACTTTTGCCATTTTAAATTAAGATCTGTATTAGGACAGTCTCAAAAGATGAGTATTTGGGGGAATTTTTAAAAGCATCAAGATTCTTTCTTTTTAAGTACTTGATCATAAAAAAATTAGACTTAATTTATTTTGAATCCCATTCTGTTAATATTGTCATTAAAAAATCTTAAAAAGATTTTTTAGTAGTCAGCTATATGATCTAGTGGGTCGTGAGGACTTTGTCATTTGAAAAGCTTTACTTAGTACATCTAGAGACATTCAAATTGTAATTATTAAAAAAAAAAAAAAACACCCAAAACTGGGTCACACACCCTAATTTATGATCTCTGTAAAAGGAAGTTCTGAGGAAGCAGTGCAAAGAGAATGGATATTTTTTTCTCGTTTGAGTTTTAGACTGTTTTTCATGTAGTCTTTTGGGTTTATATTTTAGTTTTTAACCACATAATGCTAATAATTTGAGAATTGAGATGAATGAAGCAGAAATAAGGCTTTTATTTCCATGCTTACAAATTTGGAAGAATTGGGATAATTTTTTTATAGAATATGTTTTTTATACCCTTTTCATCTCTTTTCTCATCTAAAATTAAAAGAAGTAAAGCATGCTTCATTTGCCCCAGAAATTTTGTGGATGAATGAATGAAAGTTTATTGTATTGTCCTGCCACTTTGGAAGATGGCCCTTAAAATTAAAACTTAAATTAAAAACTGGTCAATTTTAACAACATATTTTGTGGTAGTAGTTATCTTATCATTTTTCACATTTGACACTTTAAAAATTTTTTTAGGCTTTAAAGGACCCAGAAGAGGGAGAAACGTTTTCATCTGTCCACGCCAATATAAATAAAGCAGAAAAACATAAATGTCCATATAAAGGTAATACTAGCAGAAAAAAGCGTAAGCTGGAATATTTATCTTTATAGAAGAAAATTTATGGTAACCTTGTTTAACATTCTATTCCATAACTGTTAAGTAGACATTATTTCATAGGAATATTGGAGTGTGTTCTACTTAGATACTTGGGAAGCTGTCAGAGTGCCTGTCTGCTCTATGATCGTTTTGAGAAAGTTCACAGCTTTTGCTGCATGTTATCTCCAAATGTAGTGCAACTTGTGCAGTTCAGTATGTGAAGACAACTAGATGTTTCCAACTCAGAGCTGACTGGTTGTTGTTAGGTCATCTGAAGCCCTCCTGCTGATTGCCCAAAGGTTTTACTTTTTAGTGGTTCTGGTATGTAACCATCTGCTAGTATAGATGGTCTTAATCCTATAAGTAAATATGTTCATATAGTAACTTTTAGTTTTGAAATCTCTCAGGATTTGTGGCTTTCAAGACCATATTATAGAATTTTTGTATGCCATATTTTAGTAAGTTTTCTCAAGGAAAATTTCAGACCACTGAAATTCATGTTCTTAGGTATAGTTTATCATATTTTTCAGTTAATAAGTAGTTTGTATTTAAAAACAGATTCCTTAATTTGAACTGGTTATACAAAGAAGTAATTTTTAGTAAATGTGCTGTATGAAGAACTAAAATCATAATGTAAACATTATGAAATCACCTATGACATCGTGCACTACTCAGTAGAAAAATGAAAAAATAATCTTGTTATTGGGTATCATTTTCCAAAAAAACAACAATCACAGTCTTTCTGTTTTCCTAGTAAAAACAGAACAATTTTTGGGTGAAAAAAAGAACTGCACTCCTAAGAAGCAAATTAAATGTGAAAGTTCAAAAGAATCTCAGCAACATTCCAAGTCTTCAGTTCACAAAAGAGGAGAAACTTCTCCTAAAGCTAGTTCCAAGCTGACGCTTTTGAAAAAAAAGGAAGAGAGTTCTAAAGAAACAGAGCCTACATCCTTGAAAAGAAAAGAATATGCTGTTGAATTGAAAGGAGAGGCAAAAAGTCCTAAGAAAATCAAAAGTTCTCCTGCTAAAAAAGAGGTAGAATTTTCAAAAGTGTATCATGTTGGGGCTATGTGTTGATCTCGATTTGGTTATTGTCAAGTTTTCTAACTTTGTAAATCATTATGGCACTTTTAAGATACCAGCTTATTTAGATGCTGTTGCAGGTCATAGGTTACTAATATAGCTAAATTAGCCGATATTTACTGAATGTTATTGTGTATCAGATATGGTGCTAAAACGTGTAATCTTCACAACAACCCTATGAGATATTTATCTTTAATATTCAACTTTTTAAAAAATTGATTTTTAGAAGAAAGGGTCGGGGGAGAGAGAGGTGTGAGAGAGATACATCAATTGGTTGCCTCCTGTATGTGCCCTCACTTGGTGACCTTCTGGTGCATGTGACAACACTTAAGCACTGAGCCACACTGGGCAGGGCTTTATTATTCAACATCTAAAGACGAGTAAACAGGACAGCATTTAAGTAATTTTTATGAGATTAACCAGCTGGTGGGTTACAGAGCCAGTTTGAACTTGGGATTCTGAGGCCAAAAAATGCAGTATAACATGGTGGCTCTGACATGGAGACTGGAGCCAGTTTCAGATCATAGCATTGCCACTGAGCAGATGTGTGATCTTGGTCTGGCTACTTGCCCTTTGTCTGCTTGGATTTCTCATTTGTAAAGTAGGGATAATAATGAATTAATATGTAAAACCATTTAGAACAATGCCTGTCACATAATAAGTGCTATATAAGCTTTTGCTATTATTAAAATAAGTATTTGTATATGTCCTGAATGTACTCCTTTTTTGCTCTTGTATAACAACATTGAGATACTGAAATCATTTTCCAAGGAAAGAAAACAGTGAAATAATGCAAAAACGGTTTTTACAAGTTTTCTGTGTTTTTATCTCCAATTTGGAACGCCCTTTGATTCATAATGAGAAGCCACATTCCTTCAAGCCTTCTAGGCACTTAGAATTAAAAGTAGAATATTACCTATTTTAACTGCTCGTTACCATTTTTTAGTACAGAACAGTGAAACGGTGATGATTTCAAGCTGCTTTTTTTGTTTGTGGTCAGTGCTCATAAATACGCTTAAGGGAACAATAAACTTTTTGGTCTCAGATTTTTCTTCACTAAATGCTTATCTGGTGGGTGAATGTTTTTCTTCAGGCATTCTAAACATGTTCAATTTACTGAGGCTTGTTTGTTTTTATTAAAGGAGAAGAAATCTTTAAGTGATATTTTCCTCCTTACTGTATTTTTCAACATTGGAATAGAAGTGACTTAGAGAACTTAAGCAGTTTTGAGAACATCTATTTAATAAATTCAGTCGACCCTGGCCAGCGTGGCTCAGTGGTTGAGTGTTGACCTATGTACCAGGCGTTTGCCCATTCATTTCCCAATCAGGACACAAGCCCGGTAGTTGGCCTGGTTAGGGGTGGGGTGTGTGTGTGCATGAGGCAGCAGATCGATGTTGATTTTCTCTCTCATTGATGTTTCTGTCTTTCTCTGGGCAGGTGTATTTTAATAAGCTTCTCATAGGTTTGCACACCAACATTTGAGAACCACTGTTAAAATGTAGAGTTAGGGTCTAGGACCAATCTATAATGGCTTGCTTATTTTATAACCAAAGCAGCTTACTCATTTTATTGATTAAGTCACTTATTTGTATTGAAGTAATATTTTTGTCTACTCTCAGAGTTATTTGAGGTAGCTTACAAATTAAAAATAATGTATGCCCTGGACAGTGTAGCTCAGTGGATAGAGCATTGGCCTGCGGACTGAAGGGTCCCAGGTTCAATTTCCATTCAAGAGCACATGCCCGGATTTCAAGCTCTATCCCGAGCAGGAGGCGGCCAATCTGTGATTCTTTATCATCATGGATGTTTCTATCTTTCTCCTTTTCCCATCTTCTCTGAAATAAAAAAACATACATTTTAAAAAGTTTAAAAAAATAATGTAAAACAGGAAGTAGAAAAAAAGTGACCATTTTATAGTGGTTTTAAAATCAGAATTATCTAGGATGTTTTCCTACAAATACACATGCCAACGCCATACTCCATATCTCTGAATTAGAAACTTAGTGTGAATCTAGAGGGATACAGTTTGAAAAGTTTCCCCATGATTTTCTGAGATAGACATACTCAGTGTAAGGTCTCCTGAAATAGAACAGGAGAGATTAAACCTAGAAGGAATAGTGCTGGCATATAGAATGTGTCTGCTTTTTGGAGTTAAGTTTGTCCCTTGTTTGAGCCAGCTGTTTCTATGAAGCCATTAGTTCTCAAAACTGTAGTGTTTACATCCTCAGGTGTATAGAACCATTTAGGTTGTTTTAGAGGAGTGCAAAGCCATACGATATACATAGGATGTCTTCTTGTGTAACAACCAGTTTACATGGATATATTGTGAAATAGAATTGTAAAATTCACATGCATCTTCGAAATAAAATACACTCCTTTTATTTTTTATTTTTTATTTTTATTTTTTGGGCTTGGGGCAGGCTTATGCATCTAACCTGCCCTGAGATGTGTGCCTAGAGTGGGAGGTTTGACAAAGGCTGGTGAAGAAATGTTTACAATCCAGGCATGTGTAAATTGGGGAGTACCTGTGTAGTTAAAAGTGTGAATTTCAGGACCAATGCTTATTTATTAATGTATTTTTAGTGTTATGTAAATTTTGCATGACTTTGTTCAATTTCCTTTCTCTATCCTTAAAGTCTGTAAGTCCTGAGGATTCGGAAAAGAGACGCACTAATTACCAAGCTTATCGAAGTTTCTTAAATCGAGAAGGTCCCAAAGCTCTGGGCTCCAAAGAAATACCAAAGGTGAGAACGCTGTGAAGGCATGGCTTCCCGTCAGGGCCTCTGGTCGGTGGGTCGGTGTATGTGTTCACTATGTTTTTACAGCAGCAGAGAATTGATCATTTAAATTAACAGAAAAGCCACAGTCACCAGAGTTACTAATTAAAGGTATTTGTTCTTATTATGAGTCACTGCTTGATACTTAGAAAATTTCAATGAGCTATTAGTAACCCCAGGGGCTGGGCTTTGAGGCAACCAGCAGTTACAAGATTGCCTTCATGGTACTCATGGTCTAACTCAGGAAAGAGACTGTAAGTAAATTATTATTTACCCACTAGAGGCCTGGTGCACAAAATTGTGCACTAGGCCTGGCCGGTGATCAGAGTTGATCAGGGCCTTTCTTCCCTGACTGCCAGCTGAGGCCTTCCTTCATCCCATGCTGCCCCCTGGTTGTCAGCGCACATCATAGCGAGTGGTCGAACTCCTGGTTGGTCGAAGTCTTTTTATTGTATAGGATAGTTGTGATTTATGTGCAAGTCGTGCCTCTGCTTGAGAGGACACGAGGCAAAGTGGTGTCCTTAGGGGATGGGATAGTCAGGTTTTGGGGAAAATAAGCCCATGGAGGCGAAGTTGGAGAAGAGTTGAGATTGGTGGTTTGCTGGTCCTGCAGCGAGAGCTCTAGAGTGGAAGAGTTTGGTAGGGAGGTTAGAAGTGCCGAGGCTGGTCAGGTAAAAAGATACCCAGAGCCACCATGAGTGATAGATAGTTCAGGAGATATAGAAGATTGGGGTGGGGGAGAGGGGCTTGCGTGTTGAATTTTATAAGGTATTTTGAAATTGTTGAAACGTGTTCACAAGTTAATTTTAATCGTAGAGTCATAAGGCTTGAAGGGACCTTGAGATGTTGTTAGTTAAACCTTTTCTCTTCCAGTTGATTCAGATCTATTTTTTTCCCCCCTGAAAAAGATTCTTTACCTGGATGGTGAAGGATTGAACACGTATTATGCTAGTCTTTGAATTTTGTTTAGCTTCTTTTCAAACCCGTTTTAAGACTGTGTTTAATTCTCTGTTCAAAGAGAATGGTTTGCATAGTTTTCATTTTGCATGATTATATCTTTTTATTGAACCATTGTAAAAATAAAAAAATGTCTATAACTGTACACAGTTCTAGTTAAGATTAAATGTCTCCTCTATCCAGCTTGCTTTGGCCAGTGTCTTTTATATTATTAAGTTATCTTTCCAGCCAAGAGATATTTTGCTATTAAGTTACATATAGGTTGTTAGATTTACTATCATAGGATAAACAGCCAGAGGGAAGTGCAGGAGCTCAAACTTGTTTAGCTTTCGGAATTGAAGCTTTTCTTTCTTAAGAAAAGCAGGAGTTTGTGTGAATGAATGTTGCATCTAGTTGTTTACTTAAAGCTATACTAGTTGACTAGTAGCTTAACTATTAAACATAATAATGAAAATAGTATGACTGTCTAATTTTAATAAGCTCTTCTAACTGTATTGAAGCTATTTTTTTCGTTGCTGGTTTTATAAGTTGGTTAAGTGTTAGCCTACATAAGCATTTCTCAGGATTTAACTTCAGTTTCTGCTTATTTGCTGTAAATTTCCAGGAAATTTTTCCATGCTGAGATTATTTATGATGTCAAATGAGAAAAATCAACTTCCTGCCGTTTTGATGCCAAATATTTCTTTGGAAAGCTACCATGTAATTTCCTCTCTGCTTGAACGTTTTGGTTTTTAGGGAGCTGAAAATTGCTTGGAAGGCCTTACATTTGTGATCACAGGAGTGCTGGAGTCCATTGAAAGAGATGAAGCCAAGTCTCTAATTGAACGTTACGGAGGAAAAGTAACTGGGAACGTCAGCAAGAAAACAAACTACCTAGTCATGGGTCGGGATAGCGGGCAGTCCAAGAGTGACAAGGTGGGTTCTGCTGTGTTCTCCACACAGTGAGACAGTCTGCTGGCTTTGGCAGGCTCGGGACATGACCATTTGTAATAATGCCCTTTACACAGAGATAAGGAGAAAAAACGGAGACGTAATTTCTTCCCTGTTATTTCTTCTCCATGGAAGTGTTGGCTTTGATCCCAGGATTTTTGTTTTCCAATTGAAGCCACAGTTCCTGTTTATTTGACTTTTTTAGAGTAGTATTCCAATTTAAATAGTTTTTAAAAAAATATATTTTATTGATTTTCCACAGAGAGGAAGGGAGAGGGAGAGAGAGTTAGAAACATCGATGAGAGAGAAACATTGATCAACCTCCTCTTGCCCACCCCCTCCTGGGGATGTGCCCGCAACCAAGGTACGTGCCCTTGACCGGAATTGAACCTGGGACCTTTCAGTCTGCAGGCCAACGCTCTATCTACTGAACCAAACTGGTTTTGGCCCAATTTAAATCTTAATGAAGATAGAAGCAAATGCAATTTTCTTTTCTTTTCTTTTTTTTTTTTAGCCCTAAGTATTTTTATATATGCCACTTAAATTTCTCATTGGAACTCTGGAAGTGTGATTGTCTTTAGCTCCCAATTCACAGAATACTCTACCTACCTTTGTTTAAACTAATGGCTTATTTCCTTATGTAACAAAGTCCAGTGGTAGGCAGCTGCTGGGATGGTTCAGCAGCTCAGTAATGTAGCCAGGCAATTTCCATTTTCTACCTCTTTCGTCCTTATTTTGTTAACCTTAAATATTATGCATGTTGTCCTGTGTTGCAAGATGGCTACAGCTCTAGGCATTCAAGTCCACATTCAAGGCAGAAAGAAGGGAGCCCTGGCAAGATGTCATTCCAGCTGTGACTGGCCTTACAAGCGTTTCCCCAGAAATGCCTCTGGTGAAAGCCCACTTAAATCTCTTTGGCCAGAGCTGTCACATGCTCATTCAGTACTATAACTAAGGTTGGAGGGCGAGTACTTTCCTGATGGCCTTAGACTGATCATAGTTTATCACTTGGAGATGGGTACACTGAAGTTCTGTTAGTAGGAGAGACAGTGGGGGAAAGTCTACCGGACACGCCAATCCTGGGAGAGGGGTGGAGCTGGACTTAGGCCCTGGTGACTTTGCCTTTCTAGGGTAGAGCAGTGGTGCTGTGACTCTTCAGGCACCAGCTCAGTCTTAGGGATATACGTATCTGTCATTTTCTTCCTTTTTATGAAAATGGTACTTTTTTATGTATGTGGTTAAAAAAGTAATTCCAGTATTACCTAATTTAAATGTGGTTTTTCACCAATTAAGAGGTCCAAATCTCTCTCTTCCTTTTTTTTTTCTTTTTTAGCAGAAAGTAATGGTTAGAATGCAGGTTTTTAATGGTTTGCCTTTTTTTAATCACTAGGCAGCAGCTTTGGGGACAAAAATTATTGATGAGGATGGCCTATTGGATCTGATTCGAACTATGCCAGGCAAGAAGTCTAAATATGAAATAGCAGTTGAAGCTGAGGTTTGTATAAAACGAACTTGATTTAAGTTGATTTGTAGCAACGTTCCTGTTTCATAGACATTTCCTGGGTGGCTACAGGCCTGTTGGCTGAAAGAGTAACTTCCCCTTCTATTGCAAATGGTCCTACCTTCATTCCTTTTGAGCAGGTGGACTCTGCTTCAGGGTATCTTCTTTGGTGCATTTCCTTAACTTTTTTGTTGTTAATTCTGACCCAAAGACATTTTTCCATTGTTTTTTATAGAGAAGGTGAAAGGAGGGGGAGAGTCAGAGGGAAACATTGATGTGAGAGAGACGCATTGATTGGTTGCTTTCCGGATATGTCTGGGGATCGAACAACCAATATGTGATCCTTGACCAGAATTGAACTGAGACCCTGTAGTCCTTAGGCTGACACTATCCATTGAGCCACACTGGGGTAGAGCCTCTTTATCTTTTTTTAAAGGAATATGAGGAGAGAGGGAGGACAGTGTATTGCACTTAATCTTATCTACTTATTAAACTTCCCATATTTTCCATATTCTTGCAATGACTGTGCAGAGGTTATTGCTTAAAAGCTATTTAAAGATATGATAAAGTTATCAATATAAGTTAAATTTTAATTAAAACTATTAGAACTTTTTCAGTTATGGTAGAAACCCAGCTCATATTAGCTTTAGCAAAAAGGGAAAAGTGTTGGCCTCCATAATTAAACTATGGGCCGGTGGGTCTGGTGTAGGATTACTGGTGGAGACTGTGGTGCTCTCAGGACCCTTTCAGTTCCCGCCTCTCTGCTTCTCCTTGTGTTAGCCTCGTTCATTCCCAGCACACAGGCCTTTTCCAAGCGTGGGACACAAGGTGCCGCTAGGCCAAGTTTAATGTCCCCTGCTCTGTTACTCAAGTGCAAGGCGGTCTGCCACTTCCTCCAGTTAGGGAAATCTTGGGGAATGATTTGTATTGGCCCTTCACCCAGTGTTCTCTAATATCAACAACTTACGTAATCATAGCACAGTTATCAGAACCAGGAAATTAACGTTGATACCATGCCACTAACTAAACCACACATTCAAACTTCACATTTCCTCCTGTTGTCTTTTTTTTTTGTCCCAGGAATTCCACACTGAGTTTAATCCTTGTGTCTTAGTCTCCTCCAGTCTATGACAGTTCTTACATCATTCCTGGAGGAGCCACTCTACAAAAAAATAATTGCATTTCTTTAACGTTTTCTTATGATTAGTGTGAGGTTATGCATTTTTGACAAGAACATTACAGGAAGTGATATTATTGTGTCCTTCATGGTGCATAATACCACATCATGTGTTATCTCTTATAATTGGTGATAATCTTTTTTTTTATGATAATCTTGATTACTTGGTTAAGTCAATGTCTGCTGGGTTTTTCCACTAGTAAAGTGACTGCTTCCCCTTTGTAACTGACAAATGTATTGGGGAGATACTTTAAGATTATGCTAATATCTTGTTTCTCCTCAAATTTTAGTATGCACTCACTGGTAAAGAGATACTAGTTTTTTCTTTTTTATTATTCACACCACAAAATTTATTATTTGGACATTATTCAAACACCACACAATTCACCGTTTTAAAGTATATAAATGAGTGGATCTTAGTATATCCACAGGGTTGTGCAACCATCACTACAGTCTAATTCCAGAACATTCTCCTCACTCCCTGAAGAATCCTGTACCCGTTCGCAGTTGATCCTCATCTCCACCCCCGGCCACCACCACTCTCCTTTCTGTGTCTGTGGACTTGCCTATTCTGGACATTTGATTGAAAGGAATCATGCAATATGTAGCCCTTTGTGTCTCGTTTCTTTCACTTAGCATAATATTTTCAAGATTCACCTACGCTGAAGCATGTACCATTACTTCATTCCTTTTCATGGGTGATTAATATTCTATTGTGTGGCTGTACGACATTTTCTTTATCCATTCACCAGTTGGTGGACATTTGGGTTATTTCAGCTTTTTGGTATAATGTAAAATAATATATGTGTATATAATATAGTAATGCTGCTGTGAAATTTTGTGTATAGGTTTTTGTGGAGGTATTAACTGTTTAAAAATTTTATTTTTCAAGTAGACATTCTAATATAGTATTAGTTTCAGTTGTATGGCATAATGGTTAGATATTTATATAACTTAGTGATCTCCTAATAAGTCTTGCACCCACCTGACACCAGATACAGTTATTTTGGAGGCATTAGCTTTTTAAATTTTAATTATTTATTAATCCTCACCTGAAGACATGCTTTCATTATTTTTCAGAGAGAGAGAGGAATGGGGGTGGTGGTGAGAGAGAAACATCAATGTGAGAGAGAAAACATCAATTGATTGCCTCCTGTACATGCCCCAACATGGGATTGAACCCTCAACCTAGGTATATGCCCTGACCGGGAATTGAACCTGAAACTTAGGTGAACAGGACAATGCTCCAACCAACTGAGCCACCCGGCCAGGGCTTTTTCTCTTTTTATTGAATTTATTGAGGCGACATTGGTTAATAAAATAATACAGGTTCAGGTATATTCTATAAGACATCATCGGTATATTGTATTGTGTTTTACCACCCCAAGTCAAGTCTCCTTCCTTCATCCTTTATCTCCTCTATAACCTCTTTACTGCCACCTCCCTACCGCTGCCTCCCCCTCAGGTAATCTCTATGCTGGTGTCTGTGTCTGTGAGGTTTCTCTTTAATTAATCCTTTCACCTTTTTCACTTAGCCTTGCAACCTTCCTCTCTTCTGACAGTTGTCAGTCTGTTTCTATTTTGTTTGTTGGCTTATTTTGTTCATTGGATACTACATATGAGTGAAACAACATGGTGTTTGAATTCTCTGATTGGCGTAATGCTTGGAAGCATTAACTTTTAACTAGTTAGAAAACTGAAACAAAAATATCTTGATCCTTTAACTTATGTTTTTTTTTTTTTTCAAACTGATATTTGGATTATTAAAAAAAGTTCTCACTTCTAAAAATTGCATTTGGGTACTTTTCAGGGGTGTTACTAATTTTTATAAAGTTTGGGAGGTAATGATTTGCATAAGCAGCAGGGTCCACTGTGAAGACAAACCCAACTTGGGTAGTTTATTTGGATATATCAGATTGTCCTCTGGAGTACAAGGAGCAGGATAGAGATTCTTTATCTCACCAGGTTTCTTTTTCCCTCACTTTTCCAATTTTTAAGATGAATAAAGAAAAGTCCAAATTACAAAGAACGCCCCAAAAAAAACAACAAGGAAAAAGAAAAATTAGTCCAAATAAGAAGGAATCAGAATCCAAAAAGAGACAACGGACTCCCAAAAAGGACAGCTCTATGACGTCAGTAAAAAAGGAAAGAAATGTGTTTCAGAGGGGCCTGGACTTCAAGGAGCAGGTGGCCGAGGAGACAAATGGTGACAGCTGGGCTAGGAATTTGGCCGATGACCGCAGTGAAAATAAGGTGGCAAATTTGCTCTGGGTGGATAAATATAAGCCAACCTCGCTCAAGACCATAATTGGACAGCAAGGTGACCAGAGCTGTGCCAACAAACTCCTACGCTGGCTCCAAAACTGGCACAAGAGTCCATCCGAAGATAGGAAATACGGTGATTTACAGCTTCATTCATTTTTGTGTGTCTGTCACCATGTCATTGCTCAGCGGCACATATGTGAGGGAATATAATAGTTGGTTCATTCATCTCAGCAAGCATTTACTGAGAGCCTGCTCTGAACCCCGGTGCTGCACTGGTCTCCAGAGGTGCTGTTGTGACAAAGCACAGCCCTTAAGGAGCTAAGTCAGTGGGGAGACAGACATATGAGTCAGCAATAACAATGTAATGTGCTAAGTATTGTTACAGGGATAAGTATAGGGTGTTAAGGGGATGGAGGTGTGTAGTCAGGGGTGGGGATGTGTGCTCTCATCTTGGAGGAAGGGGTATCTAAGTAGGAAACCCAAGTAGGAGTTACTTAGGTGAAGGTGGGTGTTGGGTGGGAAAGGGAACATGTACCAGGATCTGAAGGTTATGTGAACAAGACTGCTAAGATGCCAAGGAGATTGGGGGAAAGGTGCAAATAGAGGCACAGTTACAGATTAGGAGCCTAAAAACCTTGCTCTTGGTAGGCCTAATAGTCCTAGCTTCTCTAGGTTCTGTGCTTGTGCACCACATATTTGTCATAGAATATGAACACCACAATATACATTTAATGCCTAAAATGTTATTGGAGTTGAGAGGTTTCAGATCACACACGTGGGTAGTGTTTTCTTGAGCTTCAACGGAAACCCTGGAGGATATTGTGTAAGAATTAGGAAGGCAAAGTTTAGTAAGCATCCCAGTAAAGTCATCGTCAGAGTGGTGACTGAGTTATTAATGTGTGTGGTCACTAGACATTGGCCGAGGATGCCAATTTATTTTATTTGTATCAGATAATATAATTGTAATGATACAAGGTTAAATTTAAGTTGGCTCTCTTTCCAAAACCACATACAATCTACCCTGAAGTGCTTTGTGTGCCTAGAGAAGATTAAAGCTTTTCCCAAGCCTGCAGGAGATTCAAGTATCTCTTAGTCATTGTGTAAGGATGTCCGAGCACTCCGTATGTGTTAGGGGAGGAAGAATTCTGTAGAGCTGTGCAAGATAGTGAAGGCACAGCATCTTCGGGTCATTTTTTCTTTTGTGGTTACTAAGCCGATTGTGCTTGTTAACTTTTATTGAGGCCTGCCAGGCTGCTCTTGGGCACGCTCATCCCCTCAGCACCCCACCCTGGCACATTACTGCTGTTCCTCATTTCATAAAGGAGGCAACAGGCCAGAGGGTACTTCCCAAGTGCTCCCAGCCGGTCAGTGGTGGAGTTAGAATCGGAGTCCAGTAGTCTGCTCCATGACCTGTGCTTTTTAGCAAAGGGAATCATAAAAGTATTGTTTCAAATCAGAGTTTTCAAGTTAATGAGTTTTAGTTTTTTATTTTGGGTGGTGGTGATCTAGGGAGTAGAACTTTTTCTAAGTGCTGTGGGAACTATACTTTGTAGAAATTAAACTGGAGGACTGCTCTCTGTCCTAAGTTCATGCACAATTAGTCCTGAATTTCTATTAGCTAACATAGCTAACACTCCGGAACTTCTTTCTTCCCAGCAGCAAAGTTCGGTAAATTTGCCGGCAAAGACGATGGCTCTAGCTTTAAAGCGGCATTGCTCTCCGGCCCTCCCGGTGTTGGCAAAACGACCACGGCCTCTCTGGTGTGTCAGGTGGGTGTTCTCTTGTAGTTCAGCTGGAGGTAACGTAGGATGGGCATGTGTAGGGGATGTGTGCGCTTGTGTGTGAGTATGTGTGTGGTGTGCATATATTTTAACCTGTTGTGCATACACTTCCCTGAAATTAAACCTTTAGAATTTGCTTTGGTTTTGGAGATATTAGTTATTTTCATATTTTTAAAGTATCTGTCATTATAATTATAGGTGCTATTTACTGTAACATTTTGTAGATCATATAGTCTTTAGACACAAGTATCTTATGAACCCTCCTAACAATGTTGAGTACTGTTCCCGTTTTCATGTGGCCAATGGAAATGGGCTTGTGAGAGCGGGGGGTGGTGGCCCAGCGTGAACCCAGGTGTAGGGCCCTGCCTTTGCTTTGTGTGTCTCTGGCTGCTGTATCGACAATGCGGAGAGCAAACCGCAGCTTACGTGTATCAGCAGGCAATGAAACGATACAGGAAATGGTATCAGATGATAGAAAGAAGGACTTTAAACTTCCTTTAAATTTATTGCTGGATTTCTCCGCCTTCTCTCATAAACTGGTGGTTTCTTTTGATCTTTGTGGTGGGGACCAGAGCATAAATTTTTAACAGGTATAATAACTATGTATTTTCTACTCTAAACATTAAAACCAAAGAAATATATTTTTCCCCTAGTCTCTCCAATAGCAAATGTGACTCTTTTTCTCCCTTTATTTGTCACTACGTTTTTCAAGATAGTGATCAATTTTGGGAAATGAGCCATAACAACTTGATTTTTCTTCAGAAGACAGTTATAATAGGGGGTAATTTGATAAGGAATGATTTAATTTTATTATTTATCTGGAAGTCAAGAATTAATTTTTGACATCTTATAAAAAATTAATTGTATATCTGATATTGAAATCTTGGGATGGTTATATTTTCATGACTTTAAGAAGCAAACAGTAAAATTGCTTATTCGAATATATTCTTGCAGGTTAGTGATTTGTGAGCAGAGGTTTTAAAACTAAATGTGTGTTTATGTGTGTGTGGTATGTATGAATATGATGTTTTAAACTCATTGCGAGGTATATTATGTTAACCTCATTTGTATTAGCACATTTTTCTTTTTTTACCCCTCGTTCCTTATGTGATTTTTCTTCTTCTCTCTTTCTTCCTTACTCTTATTTTTTCAGGGTGGGGGAAATGTTGGTTTGCCTTGTGATAGTAATGGTTTCTGATGTTTTGATTAGGAATTGGGATATAGCTACGTGGAGCTGAATGCAAGTGATACTCGGAGTAAGAACAGTCTAAAGGATGTTGTTGCTGAGTCACTGAATAATACCAGCATCAAAGGCTTTTATTCAAGTATGTGGCTTTTTGAACTGTTTCTTTGGTTAAGCAAGAAAAAGAAGTTCATTTCAATTTGTGGTAACCACGACTATGTACTAGGCACCCTGCTCAATCCTGGGGCTAATGAGAGAATTAAAAAAGCCTCTGATGTACGTACCTCTAATAGGACAATAGTTACTTTTTATTTTAGGTCTTAGAAATTTCTGAGAATGTGATAAAAATGCATACATGTACATGTTTATATATTTTGCATATGATTTTAGCGCATTCACAGGTGAATCCTGTGAAGAGGACAAGAAAATAAATTGAGTGAGGTGATGGAGGCCTTTATATGAAGAAGTGATTCTATTTGAGGCTTTGAGGGGAAACTACCAGTAAAAGAGAGACATTTGTTTGCAGGGCCTTGAAGAATGAGAAAGAGACTCATTTTGTGGGTACAAGGGGTTATTTCAGACAGGAGTGGTAGGGGAGAGGGAGACAGTGTGAAAGTACTGCTGTGTTTAGCACGGCCAGAGCTTATCGGCACAGTGAGATGCCCAGCTACGGACTGCACAGCGCATGTTTGGAACCTGCGGTATATTGGGGGTCACCGGATTTCTTGGTACTTTCAACAGTAAAAAGTCATGGTTAAAAAGGACTTGCTTGGGAAATGTCACTCATACATTGCTGGAGGTAGTGTAAATTGGGACTGCTCAGCAGAGCAATCTGGCAGTGTTTCTCAAAATTAAATTACACGTGTCCTTTAACCCAGAAACCCTAATTTTGGGGTTCACTGTTAATTGTATTTAAGCAAAATGACATACACCTGGATATTCATTAGTGTGATTAATAACAGCAAAAGATTGAAAGCAACTTCACATTTCATTAATAGATAAGTAAATTATGATAGATGTGTAAAATGGAACATTATTAAACAGCCTTGCAAAGTGTTGTGTTCTATATCTACAGGGGTAAGGAACAGCTCACAAAAATATATACGATGAGCAAACCAAGGTGTATATTTTTCTGCATACATTTTAACATATATAGCGTATCTCTGAAAGGTATAAAGAGTTTATACTGTTTGCCCTGGAGACGGAAATTGGGTGCCTTGGTGGCCAGGGTGGGAGGGAGGGTCTCTGCTCACTGATTCTCTGGTACCGTTTGAATTTTGTACCATGTGTGGTTATCAGTTTCAAATGTGTGACAATGGCTTATAAAGCAGCCGTGTTTGAACAACTGTTACTTTGTTTCTGACCCTTCCCGCTGCTTCTCAACCTGGGCCAGGTGGAGCAGCCTCTCCAGTGAGCATGAAGCACGCCCTCATCATGGATGAAGTAGACGGCATGGCGGGCAATGAGGACAGGGGAGGAATTCAGGTAATGGAAGCATTGTAGTTTTGCATTTTCCTCTTGTTTGTTTGTTTGTCTTAAATATAATTTTATTGATTTCAGAGATGAAGGGAGAGGGGGACAGAGATAGAAACATCAGTGGTGAGAGAGAATCATTGATTGGCTGCCTGTTATAGGCCCCACACTGGGGATCTAGCCTACAAGCCGGGCATGTGCCCTGACCGGAAATGCCAGCTGGGATTTACTCTTGGATTTTAGTGTGTGTTTTTTCCACAAAAAATATAAAGAACTAATTATTATTTTGTGGTATCTATGGCAGTTAAAGCATGTCACTGAGGTGTTTTTTTTTTTTAATATATTTTATTGCTTTTTTTACAGAGAGGAAGGGAGAGGGATAGAGAGTCAGAAATATCGATGAGAGAGATACATCGATCAGCCGCCTCCTGCACGCCCCCCACTGGGGATGTGCCCACAACCAGGATACAGTATATGCCCTTGACCGGAATCGAACCTGGGACCCCCCAATCTGCAGGCCAATGCTCTTTCCACTAAGCCAAACCGGTTTCGGCACTGAGGTGGTTTTTAAAACTGAAAAATGCATTCATTGTGTGGTATTTTGTTTTTTCTTAAATAATTATTTTTTGTTGCAAATTTGCCTTTTAGGAACTAATTGGCCTGATAAAACATACAAAGATTCCCATTATTTGTATGTGCAATGATAGAAATCATCCTAAGATTCGCTCTTTGGTTCATTATTGTTTTGATCTTCGTTTTCAAAGACCTCGCGTTGAACAGATTAAGGTATGATGTTTGGAATTTTTTTCCCATCACACTATCCTATTTATTTAAAGGTCAACTTCAAAAGTACCTGATAAATATTTTTAAATATCTGATTATATAAGTTTAAAAAAATCATTGAAGATTCCCCTTTGTCAATTTTAGGGTGCTATGATGTCGATTGCATTTAAAGAGGGTTTGAAGATCCCCCCTCCAGCAATGAATGAAATAATTTTGGGATCCAATCAAGATATCAGACAGGTAAATTAAATATATGTTATATGAGAATTGCGAATTCTTTTGAATTAATGCCTTAAGCTGTTTTAGGAGGGGGAGTGGAATATATTATTATTGATTTCAGAGAGGAAGGAAGAGGGGAGAGATAGAAACATTAATGAAGAATCATTGATTGGCTGCCTCCTGCACACCCCTTACTGGGGATCGGGCCTGCAACTCGGGCATATGCCCTGACCAGGAATCAAACCGTGATTTCCTAGTTCATAGGTCAATGCTCAACCACCGAGACACACTGGCTGCGCAGGAGTGGCAGTTTTGTCCCACCATGACAGTGTCTTGTTTGCAATTCTCTTAGGTTTTACACAACCTGAGCATGTGGTGTGCACGAAGCAAGGCACTAACCTATGACCAGGCCAAGGCTGACTCTCAGAGAGCCAAAAAGGACATCAAACTGGTAAAGTGAATTTCCATTTCTTACTTCATTCTGGTTGGGCTGTAGTTCCTTGACATTCCTGTAGAACCTATGGATATTTATGAGATACAGACAGCTATTAAAAGTATTTCTAATTCAAATGAAATGCTTTTCAAGCACTATCAATGTATATTGTAAATTTTAAAAAGGGGAAGTTTTAAATTATAATTATGCATCAATAATTATAAAGTGGCTTTTTCACAGTCCTTGATGTATGGATTTCATTCGTGTTTTTAATGGGATTAGAACTGTTTTTAATGGTTTAATAACCTTCCTGAAATTAGAGGGCTTATCACTGATCTCTCTGTTCTATTTCACCTAGTCACTACTTAGAATTTATTAAAGAGCAATGATTAAGCAGTATTTTTCCCCTTCCTTTTAAAAATTTTAATAAAAAAATTTACAGCAATTTTAGGCTCACGGCCAAATTGAACAGAAAGTACAGAGATTTTCTATATTCCTCCTGTCCCCAAATACATACAACCTCGTCCACTGTCAGCATCCCCATCAGCGTGATACGTTTGTTTAACTGGTGAACCTACATTGACACGTCATTGTTACCCAAAGTCAATGCTTCACATTTAGTTTTGTACATTTTGTGGGTTTTGACAAATGTTTAATAACGTGTATTTAATAGTATGGTAGCATACTAAACATCCTCTGTTCTGCATATTCATCCTCTCTTCCCCTCTGGAAATCACCAGTCTTTTTACTGTCTCTGTAGTTTCACCTTTTTGGAACATTATGCAGCTGGAATGATACTGTGTAGCCTTGGCTTCTTTCCTTGGGTAGTAGCATTTAAGGTTCCCCCTGTCTTTTCATGGCTTGATAGCTCATTTCTTTTTAGTGCTGAATAATATTCCATTGTCTGGATGTACCACAGTTCGTTGATTCACCTACTCACGGGCAACTTCCAAGTTTTGGCAATTATGAATAAAACTGCTCTAAACATCCACGTGCAAGTTTTTCTGTGATAGAACTTTCTAATTCATTTGAGGAAATACCAAGGAGTACAATTACTGGATAGCATGACGAAGAGTATGTTCAGTTTTGTAATAAACCACCAAACTGTCTTTCAAAGCGAAGCCATGCATTGAGTTCCTGCTGCCCCACATCTGCCACCGTTTTATGTTGGCAGCTTTTGCATGTTGGCCCTTTCTTTTTAGGGCCCATTTGATGTTGCCCGGAAGGTGTTTGCAGTTGGAGAGGAGACTGCTCATATGTCGCTTGTGGACAAATCCGATCTCTTTTTCCATGATTACTCAATAGCGCCCCTCTTTGTCCAGGAGAACTACGTGCACGTGAAGCCTGTAGCTGCGGGGTGAGTGTTCAGAGCTAGTGAGGGTCAGAATTGGCACCTCCCTAACCCTGCGGAGGCCAGATAGCCAGAGGGAGGGGAGTGGAGTGCATGCAATGGTGTGATCCAGTCTGGTTTCTTTCCTGCAGCGGGGACATAAAAAAGCACTTGGTGCTTTTAAGCAGAGCAGCAGATAGCATATGTGATGGTGACCTAGTGGACCGGCAGATCCGGAGTAAGCAAAACTGGAGTCTTCTGCCCACACAGGTAAGCATAGTGCTCTCCTCAAAGCGAACGCAGGCTCTGCTTTAGTTAAAGAGAACCAAATAGCTGTCAGCTCCCGCAGTTATTTGAAATATAGTACCAGAAAAACATTATGGCTCTTATGGCAAAAATACCATCTGGTAGAGACCAAAACTCTGTGGTCACTATTGCCTGTTTCTTTCTTTCTTTCTTTCTTTCTTTTTTAAAATGTATTTTATTGATTTTTTACAGAGAGGAAGGGAGAGAGATAGAAAGTCAGAAACATCGATGAGAGAGAGACATCGATCAGCCGCCTCCTGCACACCCCACAGTGGAGATGTGCCCACAAGCAAGGTACATGCCCCCGACCGGAATCGAACCTGGGACCTTTCAGTTCGCAAGCCTACCCTCCATCCACTGAGCCAAACCGGTCTTGGCACTATTGCCTATTTCTTAATCTGGCCTTATTTTTCAGTGAGTCAGAATGGTTTTATGTAAATGAACATATAGAAATTAGGATCATTAGATTTTGATCATAACTAAGATGTGTCAAAAGTTTCATTTGCTCGCCCTGGCTGGTTTGGCTCAGTGGATAGAGCATTGGCTTGTGGACTGAAGGGTCCTGGGTTCGATTCCAGTCAAAGGCACATGCCTAGATTGTGGGCTCGATCCCCAGTAGGGGCGGGCGTGCAGGAGGCAGCCAATCAATGGTTCTCTCTCATCATTGATGTTTCTGTCTCTCCCTCTCTCTCCTCCCTTCCTCTCTGAAATCAATAAAAATATTTTTTTAAAAGTTTCATTTGCTCTATTTTATCTTAAGAACATTTATTTTTTTGCCAATCTTGGCTCTCGCAGATGGTTGGTTACTAGTGGCTTTTCCTTGAACTGCAGCCAGGGGAGAGCAGTAGCCACTTTCTCATACGTGGATTCTCATTTTCTTCTTGCTAAAGAGGCAGCTGTGTATTGGTAGTACTTCAGTCGATATCTTTTACTCAGAATTTGGTTAACATTTATAATTAAGAGTACTTGTTCTTGTTTGAGTTTTGCATATTTATACAGTATTATTTTCTATACAGTAATAAACGAGGACTTCCAGCAGTCTTCTCTGAACCCTACCACATTGTTTGAAAACAAAAAACAAGGACTCATTCTGGATATAAAGAATTCTTTCTCTTATGTTTTAAAAGTGTTCTTTTTTTTTTTTAACCTAATACTTGTCCTTTTGAGAATTTATCTTAAAGAAATAATTTTAAACACAGAAAAAGCTTAATGTACAAAAATATTCCCGAAAGCATTGGTTCTGAAAGCAAAAAATTGGACAGACTCTCCATGTCCAGCATCAGGAGAATGATGAATTATGGTAAAATCTCTTGACTAGAATATTATGCCACCTTTAAAATTATTTGAAAGATGAACTAAATGAAAAAATTAGTTAATTATTAGAATAAAGCAGGATATAAAATGTACATATAATTCCAGCTTTAACAAGTGAAACCCTGGAAATAGAAGATATTCAAGAACACCCCTTCACTTTTCTCAGTTTTCTTGATCCCATAATGGTGAGGTTTCCATGCTCTGGTCCACCTGTGCTGTCTATCAGTGGCTGATGTTAAAGACGGGCATGCGCCTCTCTGACATTGGCAGCCACAGGGAATGGTGTCGCGATCAGTTGGTTGAGGAGGCTGAGTTGGCAGGATGATCTCTCTTCGGGCCACAGGTGTTTGGGACCAAGGCGTTTACCTGGGATAAGTGTTCCACACCGCAGATCAGAGACAGAGGGGAGGGCCTGACTGGCCCGGAGTTAGGTATGTGGGGCATGGATGCTTCATTTCCAAAGACTGCTTGGGAGCTGAGGAAGCAACTTTGTACTGAATTTAATTGTGGCCTGCGCTTGTTTTTCCCAGGCCATTTATGCCAGTGTTCTTCCTGGAGAGTTAATGAGGGGGTACATGACTCAGTTTCCCACCTTCCCCAGCTGGTTGGGTAAGCACTCATCTACCAGCAAACACGATCGTCTGGTGCAGGATCTGGCATTGCACATGAGTCTCAGGTAAGCGATCAAACTCCATTTCTGGCATTTTATTAGTGTGATGTGTTTAACTTTTATCTAGTAGAGAGAGCATTACTGAAGAGATTTATATTTTAGTTTTGATTTTACTGCTAACTAGATAAATGCTCCTGAGTAAGGTGTGTGTGTGTGTGTGTGTGTGTGTGTGTGTGTGTGTGTGTGTGTTTGAGAGAGAGAGAGAGAGAGAGAGAGAGAGAGAGAGGAAGAGGGAGGGAGAGGGTAGAGGGTAGAGTATGGCTCATGATTGTTGTGGGCACTGAGGCTTAAGGCTCATACTTGCCTTCAAGTACTAGCATGCTGATTAAAGGAGACAGACTCAGAGGAAATGGGTGGATTATAAAGGGGAACACTATTTACAATTGTGAGGCCAGGTTCTAGATTTCTGGTAGGGGAACTCCGTGGGGTCGTGTAATTCAAGAGAGGAACAGAATTCATAGGTGATTTTTATTTATTATTATTTAAAAATATTTTTATTGATTTCAGAGAGGAAGGGGGAGAGAGAGAGGAAAAACAAAAGAGAGAGAAAGAGAAAGAAATATCAATGATGAGAGAGAATTATTGATTGGCTTCCTCCTGCACACCTCCCACTGGGTATCGAGCCTGCCACATGGGCATGTGCCCTTGGCTAGAATCGAACCTGGGACACTCAGTCCACAGACTGACACTCTGTCTGATGAGCCAAACCAGCTAGGACAGTGGTCGGCAATCTCATTAGTCATCAGAGCCAAATATGAACAGTTCAGCAATTGAAATTTATTTTGAGTGCCAAAAACCTACTTCTGTGCATGAGCCACGAAGTTTTAATGGCGCTGTATGTGCTTGCCTGCATGTGGTATTTTGTGGAAGAGCCACACTCAAGGGGTCAAAGAACTGCATGTGGCTCATGAGCCATAGTTTGCCGACCACTGAGCTAGGGACAGGTAATTTTTAAAAGTATTTTTCATTTCTTTTCTGATTTTCGTGTGGGTCCTGGAGCCAACCCTTTTGAGGGTCTTGTTTGAAGTACACACAGATAGATAGTTGCCTGGTTTGAAGATGGCCGCAGCCGGGATGGAAGATTTAGGTTGGTGACATTGGAAATACCGTTTTGTTCAGCTGTTGTCTGTCTTTAAGCGAGGTTAAACAGAAAGAAAACAGCCTTTTCGTGATCCCATTCTAGTTCTTATTCGGTTGGAGACTGCTTCCCTGTCTTCCCCTGGCCAGAATGCAGGACCATTCTTGGCAGTTTACTAGGTTTGGTGAAAACCCTGCTCTAGAACTAAAAATTTCAGAGTAACAGTGTTAGGAAATGTGGGGGAAGCTTTAACAAATAATTGTGTATGTTATAATCCAGAGAGCAAAAGGGTTTTCAGACCTTTCTTAGGAAGTGGTAGTGGCACTTTCGGTAGGAAATCTCACTGACTTTGAGGGGCGCTGGGGGCTCTGAGAATACGAGCACATAGAAACACTGTTGTTGCCTGGGCCGTAAAAGGTAGATGGAAGCAGAACCTCCATTGTGGTTCGCATTCTCTGACGCAGGTGAGTAAAAGATTCCCTTGCAGTGTGTTGGTGTCTGTGCATGACCCTGCTGGGGAGCACTAGGCTTTCCCTGCACCAGCTGTGAAGTGGCAGGCGTTCCACTGTGCATTATTAGAAGTGGGTTGAACTCCCATCTCATTAGCTCTTGGTATGCACACTGTGACTTGAATTGGTGGTACTTCGCTCCTGACTACAGGTGTGTCTCTCTTGTTTTGGTTTAAGAACTTACTCCAGCAAAAGAACTGTAAACATGGATTACCTGTCACATATACGGGATGCACTTGTGCACCCCTTGACCTCACAAGGGGTAGAAGGAGTGCAGGACGTTGTTGCCCTGATGGATGCCTATTATTTGATGAAAGAAGACTTTGAGAATATCATGGAGCTTAGCAGCTGGGGAGGCAAGCCTAGTCCCTTCTCCAAGCTGGACCCCAAGGTAAAGTGTGGCACCCAGTGGCTCCCCATCACTGAAATAATCACCGGGTTCGTAGTGAGAGAACCTCAGAGGTGTTTTCCAGGCTTTAAAAGTTTAGCTTTTTCAGTGCTTTTTGCCTCTATGGCCTATGCTTTTCAAATACAGCATTTGAGTACAATATTAAGAAAAGACTTCTGGATTTAACTTTACAATTTGTATGTTTATCTTTGCTTTATGCTGAGTGGAAAAGCACGATGTGAAAGTTGAGGAACAAATATATTTTTTATAAGTAAGGGTGGGCAGATGAGCCAGGTGGAGGAACGGAGGAAAAGAAAGAACTGGCTGAGGATTGTTACACTTAGTCTGACTATTCTGTGGATTCAGTATTCCAGTTGGATAATCGGTTGTGTAGTAATGTATCTCCTACTTTACATAATGAGCATGAAAAAACTAAAGTGACATAGCATGAATATGTACTGTCTAATACCTGACTCTGTGCCTGTTTATTTGGTGATGTTTTAGAAGATGTTCTTTCTCTGTGGCTTACCTTCTCTACCATTCCGATTTGGTTCAGTGGGTAATTTCTCACAGACATTTACAGTTAGAATTCATGGACTAATTCTGCAATGATTAGAAGCTCAATGTTAAGGCTTTTCAAGTTATTTAGTATATTGAACTAGCCACTCTTAGTAAAAGTATTTTGTGTAATTAAAGGCCAGCTTTAACTTGTACCTTATTGTGAGCCTTTTTGACTTACTGATTACTGATTATCACTTGTAGAACTGCAGAGAGCATTTCTACAAGTGATAATCAGAGAGCACCGAGTAGGTAAAAATGATGACTTAAAGTGATTTTTTGGGTCTACCTTAAAGTTTCCAAATACTGATTATCTTTTTGAGTTATGGGCACTATTAAGAATATGAAAAATATGGACCTCCATAAAATATGCGCGCGCGCGCGCGCACACACACACACACACACACACACACACACACACATAAATATTTTGCAAATAATTTTACGGGGCTCCCAGGGTCTTTCAGAATCTTTAGGCGTCCAGAGTTCAGGAGGATTATCTGGCGCTCAGCTTTTAAAACCCCTCCATTTCTTTTCTTCAGGTGAAGGCAGCCTTTACGAGAGCTTACAACAAGGAGGCCCACCTGACTCCGTACTCGCTGCAGGCGGTGAAGGCCCCCAGGCACAGCACCGGCCTCTCGCTGGAGCCCGAGCACAGCGAGGAGTTGCAGGAGGACGACGCGCAGTCTGATGAGAGAGAGCAGGACGCTGTGGAAGCGGATGCTATGATCAAGGTAGGAGTTTATGCTCCAGAGAGAAGCTCTGATACTCCTGCGAAACAGTTTCTTTTCTTGTGTAATTTGCCTTCAGAAATTATTCAGGGCCTGTTTAGCAAGTAGCAGAGTAAGCTCTAAAAATACTTCTAAGTCTTTTTGTTCATCACAGTTGAAGGTGGAGAAGGTGTAGATTTCATTTAAAAAAAAATCCCTCACCCCAGGATATGTTTATTATTTTGGGGGGGATCTGGGAAAGAGAGAGAGACATAGATGTGAGAGAAACATTGGTTGCCTCCTATATGTGCCTCTGACAGGGGATTGAACCCGAAACCTAGGTATGTGCCTTGGCCAGGAATCAAATCCACCACCTTTTTGCTGTACGGGATGACACTTCAAGCAACTGAGCTACCCACTCAGGGCTAGATTTCCCTTTTATAAACAGCTTCTAATAATAGTGGAAGAGCCAAATAGCAGAAAAAATAGGCCATCATATTGATGGTCATATGCTCTGTTAGAAAAAGTAAGATTTTCACTCTTTTGATCATTGGTTGTGCTTTACCTACAGACACAATTTTCACAGCACAACCAAGAAAAGCTTTTGCAATGAAATCATTTCTCCCTTCTGTTATTTGTTTTGCTGTAGATACTGAACTGCCTATAGAAGTTTTTCAGAGCAACATCCTTGTATTTTGCTGGAATAGGTTAAAATCATTTATGGTATCAGCCCGCTGTTGCTGGCAAAGGCATGGGTCTGTATCCTCCTGTATGGTTCTCGCCCTCACTGGGTTTGTATATTCAGGGGTCGGAATAGCAGCCTTCACCAGGGCAGCTCCTCTTCCTCTCTAGTCTTGTGTAGACATAAGAGGTTGTCTCCTCCCTTCTCCTCAAACTGGACATGTTTAGACTCTTGAATCTGAAACTGAAAGAAAAGCAACTTTTTACCCTGTTTGTAAATTATGTCTTGCTTATTTTGTCTTTCCTAAATATATCTATGTTCTAAGTCCAAGAAATAGCATCCATGAGGAACATATGTTGGTTCTAGATTTTAAGTAGCTTTTTAAAGGCTCCAATTAGTTTGTCTTTTAAAGGCTCCAGCTAGTTTATTGAAATTAAGCTCATTGGAGGTATAGTAGTTAAAATATAGATATTTGCAACTGTTCTTCTTTACTGCTTAAGTTGCAGGTAAAGATTTTTAAAGAGATGAACTTACTTCATTTACTTATGAACACAGATATTAACTATTTTCTGCATCTTTCCCTCCAACAGAAAAAGACAAAATCTTCAAATTCTTCAAAATCAGAAAAGGAGTCCAGAAAAGGAAAAGGAAAAGGTTCAAAGAAATGAAACTGTTTTTCACTACTGACAAGTCACTTTTTACTCACCCTGTTGACCAGTCTAGCTGGTCTAGAGGATGCCTTATTTTTTCCAAAGGAACCATAATAGGGCGACTGAGTGGTCCCATTATCAATAAATGGTGGTGCAGCTAGCAGGATGTAACTGGTAGGCTGATGTACACCTCTTATAGAGGTTGATAGGACTGTGTGGGCTCTCCACTGTCCCCTGTCCATCTAATTCGATTGTGCTTCAAAATGACTGTGTATAATCAGAATTAGAAACTACACGTGGGCTTTGGAATTAGATCTTATTTAACAATAATATGCCTGAGAACGGTGGTACTAAGGCAGCTTTTGTAAGCTTAACAATTTATTCTAATGGCCTTTTCAGGTCCAATTCTGAATTTTTTTTAAAGATAGTTACTATTATGTGGTGAAATTTTGTAAATAAATCTTAATACAAAAGTCACCACCTAGAACTGGGTATTCTTTTTGTACATTGTCAAGTATCTTGCAAAATGTAAATTAGGAAATATGTCCCATATGATACATGTACAAATTCCTAAGCCTGTCGTCTTGTAAAGTAAAATACTATGTTGGTATATGATTTTCCTTACTAATTTGCAAGTGATTGGATAAAAGAAATTAATTTTACTACTAACCCGTTGTGTGAAACGTAACTTTGGCAATTGAAGAGTTAGCATTCTGATTTCCAACTTCATTAAGGCTGTGAATGCTGTGAATAGAATTTCGTAGCGAGGCCTTTTTACTAGAGGGTTTGGCTGTAAAATGATGGCTAGCCCTTCCTGTCCTTCCTGAGTCTCAACCCATCAGGTTCAAACCCGGGGCCTACCTGGGTTAGACACTCTGGCTTGGGGCAAAGTGAAACTGGCTTTTGTTTACTTTGTCCCTGGAAGATGGTTCTGTTCTGTGATGGAACCTACACACCCTTCTGGAACTTTCTGTTGTAACTGTCCTTTCTGAGTGGCCCCGAGGCTGTGGAACTAGTCTGGAGTTTAGTTGTCTGGCTGTTTTTAATCTTGTCAGTAAATACTAAGAGGAAGGTGAGGAAAGGAATGTAAAATCAGAATCAGAGTACCGATTCCTGTCCCTAAGGAATGGAGTCTTGTTTGGGTGGTGAGACATTCATTCAAAGAGTATTTACCGTGTGAAAAATGTGTTTCGTGTAGATTACGTTCATTATGGGAACAGAACAGTGCCTATTGAACTGAGCCCCTCTCTGTTCAAGCCTGGCTTTTAACCTCTACTTCCGTGAAGATTCCCTTGATTGACGACTGCCTCGCCTAACCAGGGGCGTGAGCATGAGTTTCTTACGCATGTCCTGCTATTTCTGCTGCTTTTGGATATGCAGGTCATGTCTGCCTAAGTGCTCTGTGCTCACCAGCAAAGGGACTAATTAATTCCTTGCAGTCAGAACAATGAACAGTGTCCTTTACTTGCTCATGATTTTAATTATAAATGCTTTACACATGATTGGCATTTTTGTATTAAGATGAATAACTCTTTTAGAATTAGAGATTATAAATGTGCTTTTTAAAATATGAGAATGACAAGATGGGCCAGTCTGACCCCTGGCTGAAGCCTTCACGGCTCTGAGGTGTGTGGTTGAGGAAATGCAAGATAGGAACGGGGTCCCACAGCAGTTTGGATGTGAATCTTAGGGGTCTGTATCCTTATTGGAGTCACTAGATGCCACACATTATCTTTGCAGCATAAAACTGCATACTTGCTTTTTTTTGGAGATGCATTGGATGGATGTTGGCCATTTTGTTATCTATAACAAACTACTATATCTGGCAGTTCATGAATAAGGAGTGTCTTCCTAAGTAAGTTCTGGTACAGTTATGCACATGAATAAGTGTCTAAGGCCCGAAACTCCCAGAATATAATGTACTTAACCTCACAGATCCCAAGTGCCAGCCGCTTATTCCTATATCTTTATGATATCTCCATAGTGGGTGGGTTTATTGGTAATGACTTGTGTTGTATCACTTAGGAGGGCCACGACCTTGGGAGGGACGAAGAAGTCATAAAGTCGGAAGCATCATGCATGCAGACACTCAGATTGTCCCTAGGCTTGCAGGCACCGCTGTAGTGCTCAGAATGCTGGCTGCAAAGACCTGTCATCTGATACGTTCAAGTCAGGCTGCACTATCATTTCTGTTAGCTGCTGAGCCTGTGGCTACATTGGCCTTGGATGGCAAGGGAGCATATAGGAAGAGTGTGGTGGGTGATATGGGGAAGGAGCGCTCTAAGCACCTGAATAATTTTGTCTTTTGTGACAAGAATTCCGTAGTACACAGTGGAACAACTCAGGACTATATATATAATGATATATAATGACTATCAGCTTCTAGTTTCATTTTCTCGAATATTTGATTTCAGTGGTTTGGGATGTTTTTATATAAGGGCTAAATAGTCTTGATTTGTGTAAACTTCTTATTTCAAACTTTTAACAGTGTTTTATCTGTGCTGCAGAGTGTACTTCAAGGTGCCTTCTTTTGTCTCCAAATCCAGAGAAACATTACAAATATCTAGTTAACAATTTTATTTTTAAAGGACATACTTCAAAAAAGCTGAATATTTACAATTATGTCAGAGGTTTACTATTAACAGTGCAGAACATACAATGTGTAAGACTTTGAAGAGGAAATATACAGAGTGTAATAACAGCAGTGTGTATGTTACTGTTTGTCACTGGAGAAGTTGAAAGGGGCAACCTGGAGAGGTCACCTTGGTTTTGTTTTCCGTGCCCAGGGAGGTCCAGCAGGGGTACAGACACAGCCTCCGATGGAAAAATGCTGTCTTCCCAGGAACATGTCTAGATAGAAAGCACAACAAACACGGCCCACATGCCTTTAGAAGCGTTTCAGTAACGCTGGCGTTTAGTGATAAAGCCAACCACACCGAAGTTTTTCACTTGTTTATGGAATGTGGAGCAGGATCTCTACATTCCCATGTTAGAAATCTTCAGTCTCATCAGCATTGTGTTTCAGTTGTGTTCAGTTAACTAAAAAGGTGTGAGGAACCCTCGTGCACTGACGGTGGGAATGCAGACTGGTGCATATGGAGTTTCCCCAAAAAACTAAAAATGGAACTCTGCTTTGACCCTGTAATCCCATTTTTAGGGATATATTCCAAGAAATCAGAAATCCCAATTAGAAAGCATATATGCACCTCTATGTTCATAGCCGCACAATTCACCATAGCTAAGATTTGGAAACAGTCTAAGTGCCCATCAGGTGAGTGGATTAAAAAACTGTGATACATCCCCACAATGGAATACTGTGCTGCTATAAAAAAAGGAACTTTAATCATTTGCAACAGCATGGATGGACCTGGAGAGCATTATGCTAACTGAAATAAGCCAATTGGAGAAAGATAAATATCACACGATCTAATTTGTGGACTATAATGAACTTAAAACGATTAAAATAGATCCACAGACAAGCATGGGACAGACTGTTGAGCTTTGGGAGTGGGGGGATAAGAGATCAACCAAAGGACGTGTATGCACGCATGTAAGCATAAAAGGACACAGACAGTAAGGGGGAAGCCGGGGAAGAGGTCAATGGTGAAAAAAGGAGACATATGTAATAAACTAAATAATTTAAATAAAAAAAAAAAGATTAAAATATAGGAAGATCTCCCTGCTCCCCAAAAAAAGAAACACCCCTCCAAACCTCAAAACAAAATGGTGTGGACAAACTGTTGAACCTTTGTTATAAAGTGAGGATGATAATGGCCCATCTTACCGGGAAGAATGAGGGAAAATTTTTATGAAATGAAATGGTGGTTAAGGATTCCTTCTCTAAAAGGAGTCAGTGAACAATAGCTTCAACCAGTACTCATTGTATACAATAAAAGCCTAATATGCAAAGTGTCCAACTGTTCATTCAATTGTTTGCTATGAGGTGCATTGACCACCAGGGGGCAGATGCTCCAACCTGTAAGTTAGCTTGCTGCTGGGGTCCAGCCAGTTGGGACTGGACGAGACCGGCCCTGGAGCCCTCCCATGGTCTCTCCCCAGCCCCTATCATGCACCGGTGGGGTCTCTTGGCTTGGCCTATGCCCTCTCGCAATCTGGGACCCCTTGGGGGATGTTGGAGAGCCAGTTTGGGCTTGATCTCTGCAGGCCAGGCCAAGGGGCCCCCACCCGTGCACAAATCCATGCACTGGTTCTCTAGTTGTATAATAAAATATTTATAGTGACTTGCAAAAGGTCATGCATAATCATGCACTGAGCCTATCTATGAGTAGCAATGATTCCACAGTCTAAGACTCTACGGAGGGTTATTAAAAACACAATGTTCTTCTTTGGGAAGTGGCGGAGTTGCAAACGAATCCTCCCACAGGTACTGCTATATTTTATCCTCAGTTTATAACTGACTAGAGCAACCACTGTTCGATTCCTGATAAGGGCACAGGCTCTCACTCGATTCCCAGTGGGGCACTTGCAGAAGGCAGATGATCATTCATCATTGATGTTTCTCTATCTTCCTCTCCCTTTTTGAAATAAATTTTAAAAAAAGCTCTATCAACAAACAAGTTGGATGATGACTGAAACTGAGATGAGATTACAGCTCTAACCAAGAGTGACCTTGTGAGGCCTTGAGCAGAAGACCAGCTGAACCCTGCTTCCACTCCTGACCCACAGATGACAATGTAGGCGGCTTCTGAACTACTTTCTCCTACAGGCATAACAAATCTATAGTGGCATACTGAACAGTTCCCTCTGAGTGAAATCCAGGATCTAGCAAAGTGATACTTAACATAGCAAGTGAATGAGAAAAACCCACATTGAAATGAAACTGAGAATCTTGCTATAAACCCCACAACTTCCAGCTTCTTCCTGAGGAACGAAGGGTTTGGACTCCACAGCTGGCACCATGCACTGTAAGACTTCCAACTAAGAGACCCCTAAAACATCTAGCATTGAAAGCCAATGGGCCTTGAATCCATGCGACCCACAACCAAGGAATGGTTTTAAACGGGATTGCATAAACCCATGTGGCCAGCACAGAGGCGGCAGACAAATGCACCCAGTCTTTCTGTGAGAGGCCTATTTGCATATCTTGAGAGACGGCCAAGCGCAGGCTTGCAGTGTAACATATCAAGGGGCAGGTACAGTACTCCCCAGAGACTTGCAGGCGTCATCTTCGTATTCTCCCTCTGCCCTGACTACGGTCGCTGGTGTCTCCCAGAAAGGACCTTGGGTACAATGTGGTGCTCTGGTGTTTGTGCTGCTTTCCAAGGGACACCCTTTAATTGTAGAGCTTGCTTTCACCGGTCCCCAGCACTGTTCCAGGGAGTGTTCCTACCCTGCCACCGAGGCTCAACACAGGCAGCTGACAAAAACGCTTACCCTTTCCAGGAGGAGGCCCGTTTGCTTGTGCTAATAGCTGTGGGCTTTCATTCAGCCTGAAGGTAGTTGCTGAATGAGATCCTCCCATTTGGAACACAGATCTTGGCGTTCCCTCAATCACTGGGGCCACAAGAACAAAGAAGGCCACTTAGACGATCACAAAGGTCTGAGAGACAACCAAGAGTTAGGGCAGGGTGAATAAGATTCATTCCTCACACAAAAGCACTCCATGACTGGGAGAGGTGGCTTTTTATCTAATGCATAGACACTGGCAAGGAATATGTTAAATGAACAAGATAAAACCTCAGAACTAAGTTCCTTAACAAAATGGAGGTAAGTAATTTATCTGGTAAAAAGTCCAAATTAATGGCCATAAAGATGCTCATCAAAGTCGAGAGAACAATGCATGAAGCAAATTAGAATGTCAACAAGGAGACAGAAAATATGAGTACCACACAAATCAGGGCTAGAGATATAATAACTGACCTGAAAAGTACAGTAGAGAAGCTCAGACTAGATGCAGGATTAAGGACAGCAAACTAAGAGCAGCGGAACGCATCCAATCAGAGCAGCAAAAGAAAAAACAACACTAAGCAGACCAATATTTGCGTTACAGGAGGACCCAAAGGGGATGAAAGAAAGGGGCATAGAACTTTGAAGAAATAATGGCTATTCCCTTCCCTAATCTGGGGAAGGAAACAGACATCCAGATCTGGGAAGAGTTCCAATAAGAGGAACTGAAAGAGGCCCACACCAGGGCATGTTACAATTAAACTGCCAAAAGTTCAAGAAAAGGAGAGCATTTTGAAAGCAAAAGAAAACTTGTTAAATAAAAGGAATTCCACATAAGACTTCACAGATTTTTCAGCAGAAACTTTGCAGGCTGTAAAGTGACTTGTTCTATTCGAAGTGCTCAAAGGAAGGAAGAACTGCAAACAGAATTCTCTACCTGGAAATGCTGTCCTTCACAAGGAAAAGCTAAAGGAGTTCACCACTGTTAGACCAACCTTACAAGAAATGTTAAGAGCCATAACTGGTTTGGCTCAGTTGATAGAGCGTCAGCCTGCGAACTGGAAGGTCCCAGGTTCGATTCGGGTCAAGGGCATGTACCTTGGTTGCGGGCACATCCCCAGTAGGGGGTGTGCAAGAGGCAGCTGATCTCTCATCGATGTTTCTCTCTATCCCTCTCGCTTCCTCTCTGTAAAAAACCAATAAAATATATTTTTTTAAAAAAGAGAAAAGAAATGTTAAGAGGACTTTAAGTAGAAACGACAGGGAGCTAATTAATAACAGGAAGCCATCAGAGTAAATTTAATTGATAAAGGTAAATCCATAAATTCAGAATAACCTAGTGTAAATGGTGGTGAGTTAATCACATAAATCTATGAAGGTTAAAAGACAAAAGTAATAAAAATTCTTAATTACAATGATGAATTAAAAGATACACCACAAGATGAAAAGATGCAAATTATAAAAGAAAAAGAACTCGTGGACAACAGAGTGGTGATTGCAGGGTGGGGGTAATGGGTGGAGGTGGAAGATGGTATAGGAGGGATAAACAGTGAGGGGAAATATAGTAAACCGATGATTTAACGGACAAAATTTCTGGTCTGTATGTTATGTGAAAATTAACATCCTGTTAATTTTGAAATGCTTTTAGCTAAGAGCTGCATATAATTAAATTAACAGGTTAATTTTTTTGTTATTTGCTTTTATTTTTAACAAATTTTAGTGAATTGGCCATATATTGGAAAAAACACTAGTAATTTTACCTAATAAATATTACATATCTGCTACTATAGTCTACATTTAAATCCAACAGTCACTACTCGTAATGTTCAGGGAATGATTACCACACGATCACGCTGTACTGTGTGCAGTAATTGGTTCTGTTATCCCATGATGACTTTCTACAGCACTTTTAATGTGAGCCTGCTGACGTTCACCATGTGCTATTGCGTTCACATTGAGAAAAAAACCGGGTGCATTTATTTACTGACAGTGACTGGCGTAGGCACACATTTACTAGACCTATTTAGTATAAATTTAAAGTTATAGTAATACATGTAGGAAACTTTTCTGTGAAATTTATTACACAAATGTGTCCACACAAGTGAACTAACTAATTTGCCAATTTTTAATACATTTGGAAAACTTTATAATATATTTTGGGTTCTAATGGACACCCCCTTGCCCAAATTAGTCCATTATATCGAGGTTTTACTGTAAAGAAAAAAAAAAAAGAATGTGTGGGTGGAGAGAGTAAAAATGTAGAGCTTTAGAATGCATTTGGACTTAAGTTCTTATTAACTTTAAATAGACTTATATGATGTTTCATGTAAGCCTCATGGTATCCACAAGCAAAAACCTATAGTAGAAAACACAAAAGAAAAGAGAATTCTAAGGCTACCACTACGAAAATCACAGAGGGACAGTGCAAGAGAAGAAAGGCACAAAGCATTGACAAAACATCCAGAAAACAATTAGGAAAATAGCAGTAAGTCCATACCTAATGATAATTACTTTAAATGGACTGAATTCTCTGATCAAAAGACAGTGGCTGGCTGTACAATTGGAAAATTCACAAACATGACTCAACAGCATGCAACTGAACAAACCAATGGGTCAAAAGAAGAGATCAAAGCCAAATGATAAATAAAAATAAACCTTGAGATAAATGAAAAAGGGACTATAACAAATCGGAGCTTATGATATATAGCAAAAGCAGTTCTAAAGGGAAGATTGGTGCCAAATGCCTACAGTTAGAAACAAAACCTCAAAAGATCCAATTTCACACCTCAAGGAACTAGAGAAAGAAGAAAAAGCTGTCTTGAAAGGTAGTGGAAGGAAATAATGGTCAGAGCAAAAATAATCACACTTAAAAAGGATCAATGAAATCAAGAGCTGCTTTTTTCAAAACAAAATAGACTAAGAAAAAGAGCACTCAATCAGAAGTGAAAGAGATACTACAACTGATAACACAGGAATGCAAAAAAGATCATAAGACACTACTATGAACAATTATATGCCGACAAACGAGGATTAGAAAAAATTCCTAAAATCAGCCTACCAAGGCTGAAGCATGAAAAAACAGAAAGTCTGACTAGACCACTTACTAAAGAGATTGAATCGGTGATTGAAAACCTCCTGACAAACAGTGATACATTACGTCCCAGTTGTGGCTTGCCCCAACAGCCTTTGTTATGTGGAGACTACAACCTGCATGTCAGCATTAAGAAAACGAGTCAGAGGTTTTATTGTGCTCAAATCTGACAAATGGCATGAGTCACAGAAAGGAGCCAATGTGAATACAAACTACAGCTGTGGACTCTGCCCGGGAAGTGGGGGTGTCTGGCACTGACCTGCACATTCCACTCACGGCTCCACCTCTGTTTGCAGGTACTGGGTGCAGTCCGAGATCATCTTCAGCTGAGAAAAGTTCAGTCTCTCTGAACACATGGGACATGTGCTTTCAGTGCTTAACATGCTGTTTGGAGATGAAAAGGCAGAATAGATTAAATATATTTCTTTTCCTTTGGGTTATTCTGTGAAAAAGGACTATTCCTGCCCACATCTCGTAGTATATCTTCATTATGCAATTTAAGAATTAGAGAAATTGAAAAAATTAGGAATACATAATTAGAGAAATTAAAAAAGAATTAGGAATATTCAGTGTCATACATAATGTCAGGATAATGTTTTCAAAGGT
>PVJN01007346.1:0-74868 GCA_004026805.1 Lasiurus borealis | reverse complement strand
CCTATTATGTATCAGGCAGGTAGTATACAGTTTTTCAGGTATCATTTCTCAAATACATATAATCCATATGTAAAAATTGTCAATTTTACCTGAAAAATAGGGCAAGTACCGGGGGGGGGGAGTAGGGGAGGCCAGGGGGAGGTCAGTAGGGGAAAAAAGGAGAGACATATGTATTACTATTTGTAATACCTTAAACAATAAAATTAATATATATATGATCTCTTTCTCCAATTCTACCAGACCTTATCTGCTCTCACCTTTTACCTAGATTATTGCAATAACTTCCTAATTAATCTACTTGTTAACAATATTTCATTTAACACAAGCCAAGACAGAAAAAGAAAAACTAAGGGAAGATAGAGATTATCAGTATGGATTAAAGAATCCAGATATAATTATATCCTACCTAAAAGAAATGCAATTTTAATATAAAATCACAGAAAGTTGAAAGTAAATGGATGAAAAAGCATATATTAAAACATACTAGTGTTGAGGGATGGTAAACTAACAAGGAAGCCTTGGTTGACATCACATAGTCTTCTCCCCAGGCATGCTTCTTGAGGTTCCCTCAAAGCTCAATCTCTCTTCTTCTCCTTTTCTTTCTTCTTCTTTTCCTCTCTCTGGATTACTTCTCTTCTTTTTTAATTCTTCCTCTCCTAATTCACTACACAGAAGTCCTCACAGGGCTGAAGCAGTTGGGCAACAAGCCCCAGGTTTAGGCTGTGAGTAAAAGCCTTCCAAGGACACTGGTGCCTTCTGGTAACATAGCCAACACCACTGCATCTCTGCTTCTTGTCTCTGCAAACCTGCCAGGACTTTCCTTCTATTTTGTGAAATAATTATTTTATATCAATTAAATAGGATATACAATATAAACAGTAAACATAAGCAGTCTGCTGAAGAGACTAAATTAATATCAGAAAAGTAGATTTCAAAAAATGTGTTTAAACTGCTATGTGTGGCCACATACATTTTTCTATCTGAATTCTCTCAGAAACCTAGTGAGGTGGTTATTTTTAATTTCTAGTTTCACAGATGAGGAAATAGAGTCAAATAATTTATGCAACTTGAATAAGGACAAACAGCAAGTTAATAGAACTATGAATTTAACTTGGGTCTTTCTGATTCTAAAATCTATGTTTAAATAATCAAGCATGATTTATAATATTAAATGTGTCTTCCTCATCAACTTTTATTAATTGATTAGTTGTAAATACTATTTATTTTTCTCTCAAATTAGTAATATTTTCTTACATGTAAAATTTTATACACAGTTTTGCTATATACGTTTAGTGCTCCAGACAAAAGAGGGCTGAAGAGATCGTGAAACCCGTGGTGGTTTTCTCCCAATGATGAATGATTGTATATGTAGCCACTGACACACCATGGGTCTAATTTAGAAAACATAGACTACCAACTTGAGTCTATTACAGAGGTGGCATTTTTCCAAGGTAAGAGTACTAATACCATTAACAAGATAACCCATCTGGATCTATCTTTTGTGACCAGTTAGTGGCTCTGTAAGACTGGCATACTGTGTGAGTTGGCACAATGCCATGCAAACATATGGACAAAAATGTAAACAAGTCAAAGATGTGGAACAACTTTTTAAATAAGGCAGGATTTCCAGACATAATTTCCAATACAATTTCCTTCTACTGTTTTGTTTCCTAATAAGAATTGTGGGTATATATCCTCAGAACTAAAGTTATGGACTGTGTGTTTGTGTGTGTGTGTGGGGGGGGGGTTACATATAAAGAACCATAGATACGTTTCTATGTGGGTAACAATGTAAATCAGAGAAGAAAAGACCCTAGGGTCACAGAGAAGGAAGAAAGTTATTAGTCTTATCTGCTAAACAATTCTCTTCAGTTCTACTATATTATCAATGACTTGGATATAAATATGCTTCTTTGAAACTTCAAATGGTTCAACTTGAAAAATTAATTATATAATAAAAATTTCATAGCAAGTTGAAGAAGTGAGCATCTACAAAAGTTATAAACTCCAGATTATAATTTTCTGTTTTCCATTTCCTTCTAAACTAATAAAAACACAAATTGTCAAAAATGTAGATAAAACTCATCTTGTAAAGTTCTTAAATGATTATTTTCTTATCCCAAAGAACCAGAGTTTTTAATTAATTTGGTACAAGGGAGAATAATTATATTATTATTTTCCAGGAAACTTCATTGTTCACACACTCGAATTATTCTTAAGTATGTTTAGAAATATTGTCAAATAGGATTGAACTCAAACATTTTATCAAAAAGAAGTTTATTTGGGGTTACCTACTAGCCTTTTAGTAGGAAATCCAATGTTAATATCTTACCACTGTAGAGACAACCTCCCATGTTATTTAATGTGCTTGTGAAGATTCTGAGAAACATTGAGGTTAAGAAAATGAATTTTATCTTTGCTCTGCACATACTAAAAAACTCAATTGTCTTTTACAGAAGTTCCAATTTGTCATTTCTGGTTTATGTGACTTAAATGATTTATGACAAATTGTTTACTCTTCAATTATTTGTTATGGTTCTAAATTAGCACTAATTGGGAATAAGATCCACAGATATAATTTATACGTTTAGGTAAAGAACATCAGAATCTGATCTTAGGCTCTCCACAACCATTGAAACCAATGGAAGAGACTGTGGAAATCTTAATCAATAGTCCTTTTGCATATAGCAGAAACATGGAAGTAGAATAGCAAAGTGATGATTTAGGCATATACCCAAAACATTTAAAAGAAATATGTTAAAATATATGTATAGAATCTATTATTGCTATTTGCCATCATACTGAGAATTTAAATCACGATAATAAATTAACTGATCAATCACAATAGTGCAATAATATAATTGCCTCCAATTTGGCTAGTAACACATGAGTTAATCATTTATTTTGTTTAATAAATTTACTCTGAATTTATCTTCTAGATAAATCAAATCCTGTTTTGTTTTTATTTATTTTTATGATGTTTAACACATATGTCTTGAATACTGGGAGATATGTTTGACAAATGAAGCATTTGGTATATTATTGCATCTCTGAAACTGTAGAAATTAAGTCTTTGGAAATAAGAGAACTGAACAACAAAGTTCAGGATATTTTTTACTCTTTTATGTAGATCCTCTACTCCAAAATTCTGAGGATAAGAAGCATTTTAAACTTGTTTATTTGTTTTTGATTCTTCTTTTCAGAGGTGGTACCTTCAATGCCATTTTCATCAGGTGTTGCAAACTTACTTGGTATTTAGTGCATTTCTTACCTGAGATTTCAAGCAACTTGATGCTATGACATACATTTTGTGCTGTGGTTCCACACATGAATAAAGTCTAGGTATAATGTTAAGGCCTTTCTAGGGAATTTCCCTCTTGAGATGAATAAGACATACCCTAGGAATGCTCAATGCATTTGCTCTTCAACTTATAGACACACCCAGTACTTTTGGGCCCTTTATTTTCTCTTTCCTGTCATTAATCCTTTCCCTGTTCAGCTTTGTTTCCATGGACTATCATTATAAACATGCCCACCCATAGAGTGCTTCATAGATACAAAACACTTAACATGCCCCAAATTAAATTCATTCAACTCTAACTTCCTATTTTGTAACTCCCCACACACATATTATAACACAATGAATAGCATTTTAAAGCAACCAATAACTCCAGTTAGAAACCTGGCTTCTTTATCTTCTTCACCCTTCCTCCATAGTAATTCTCCAAGTAGTCATTCTTTCTGTTTAATATCTACATAATCAATTCCTTCTTTTCTTCCCCTGCTTCCATTGCCTTTGTTCATTTAGTTTCAGCTGGAGTGATCCTAGTAGCTTTTTTTCTACATCCACTGTTGTTTCCAGTAACTTTTCCCTCTGTCAAGCAAAGTCAGCATTTTATTTTATTTTAGTAATTTTTTTAAGTTTTAAAAAATATTTTTATTGATTTCAGAGAGAGAGAGATCAATAATGGAAGAGAATCATTGATCAGATGCCTCCTGCACACCCCACACCAGGGATCAAGCCCCAAACCCAGGCATGTAACTTGTCCTGGAATCAAACCATAACCTTTTGGTTCATAGGTAGATGATCAACCACAGAGCCATGCCAAAGTCAGCATTTTAAATCTGCATTTTAATAAGGGCACCCTTAGTTCCTTAGACTTAACATGTTACATCTGATCTGTAGGCCTTTGTTGTTCCTTGTACCTGAATCACTATTCATTTCTACTTCTATTTCTTATTCTAGCTAATGTCTAGTCATCCCTCAAAGTTCATGCATTTCTGGGAAGTCTTCCCTGAATCTCAAAGCATTTTTATTTATTTATTTTTCAATCATTTTTAAAGGTGTCCTTTACATGCCACATAACATTTATCTCTTTTAGTTACTTAACACAATGATTTTTAATTATCTGTTTAATTGGTTAATTATCTTTTTATTTTTTCCAGGCTGCATATGGTTTTTGGTCTCTGTCAACCTCTTCAGTTTCTTCACTCACCATTCTCAGTGTAGTGCTCTACATTTTAGTCACTCAGACCTTTTTTTCTTCTTGGATCTCTAGGTTCCCACCTATCCACCAGCCTTTGCTCTTGCTGTTCTGATGAGGGAATTTGTCCAAGCCCCAAGTGGTTTATTTAACTTCTACTTATCCTTAATATATGTAGATAAGTTTCACTTTCTCAGGAATGCCCTGTCTAATCCGTTATAATGGCACTGATCATGTGGCTGTATTTCCATAGCACTTATCATAGTTTAAAGCTATATACTCATGTGAATTACTTGATTAATGTCCATATGTTTCACAAAACTGTAAATTCCAAGAGAATAGAGATGTCTGGTTCCTATCATCTAAATTGGACAATTGGTGAGTAACTGAATATACACCATGTCTGTATAACCTTCTGATACATGAGTAAGTATTCTCAAAGAAAAGAAAGATAAGTTCCAATCAAACATAAATACCTATATAAAGATTAATTTATCACCTTTAAAAATATGCATGCTCCTAAATGAATAATATGCACAATAGAAATATTTTAATTTTAAAAAAAGTGAATACAAGTCATAGATATTCTTGCTACTTGGAGAGATCATTGCTTGGTGGGCATCAAAGTGTGTTCTCTCATTTGTAAAGTGAGAATCATACTGGTATTTATCTCATAGTATAGTTGTGGAAATTAATGAGTGTTTAGCTTATTGCATGTAACTAAATAAGCAATCAGTAAGTGTTATATACTCAATTTCTTTCAATGAATATTAATTGTAGTGAGTATAAGCAACATAATGGAATCAGGCCCTCAAGTGAAGATAGAGAAGTTTAGTTAAGAATATGCTGGCTACAAACTTCAGCATGTGAACTGAATGCCAAAAGCAGATCTTAGAACCCTAGGTCATCCCCTTAAAATGATACCATGCTTCCAGACATGATTAACTTGAAATATGGTTCTTAAAAAAACACGCTAAATACTTGATATTTCTCTTTATTGCCCAATTTTCAGAGATGGTACAGATGGAGTAAACCTATACCACATACCAGGCTTACATAAAGGAGGCTCTGATGACCTTGAAGAATTTTGTAATTTTACTCAATAGGACTTTGTTTTGGTTCCTGTACTGTTAAGTAACCTTCAGTGGTGGAAATTTATCATAATGAATGTCTGACACCATAAAGTTATATATGTATGTGTATATTTGCTTTGAATGTACAAAATATTGTATTAATTGCTTTGCTTTCACTTATTACAACTTGCAGAGCTTTCTATACCAACATATAGAACTCTTCTTCATTCCTTTTTAAAGGGAGCATACCATACCATTGCGGTAATGAATTTTTAACCTCTTTAATTAGTTTGATTAATTTAAACCTACCACCATTAATAGATCATTGACATTATTTTCTTGTTTCAAACAATGTTCCAATGAATATACTGACAGCCATAACTTGTCATACTTTTTAAAATATGATCTAGTAGAGAGAGACAGAGGAAATGAGAGAGAATCATTGATTTGTTGTTCCACTTACTTATTCATTCATTAGCTGATTCTTGTATGTACCCTGACGGGGACCAAATCCACAACCCTGGAGTATTGGGATGATGCTCTAAGCAACTGAGCTACCCAGCTAAGGCTAACTTCTAAGCATTAGATCTGATGAAGCAAAAGGTATATAATTTTTGTTTTTATTAAATAAATGAGTGAATGAATAATTTCAGAATACATATATAAAAAGATTTTTGAGATGAGGATGTGAAGACTTCTGGATTTTCCCCATTTTAAGATGTGTTACAGTTTGTAAGTTTATGTAAATGGCATATTTAACTGGTTGCTCAGAAGTGATTCAAGCTCAATATTGCTTGATAAATCTGCTGTTATGAAAAATATTTCACTACCTGTAATTTCACCCATTACTTAATATTTTCGTTACCCTTCCTGAATCCTATATAACTGAAGGCAAAATAAAATTCCCGACAAATGTGAATACCATCCCAGCTCTTAGCAGTTTGCAATTTTCACGACATATTTTTGAAAGAATACCCTTCTACCCATACAGAGTCCATCTCCTCATTTATTTTCTTCACTTACACCCTTACCTTTATTTCATTAATTTATATCCAAATATGAGCATCTTCATTGTTTATCTTTGGAGAAGATCTAATATAATTTGCATGACCCACATTCTCAGAATTATATGACATTTATTTAGGATAATTTGAAAAAAAATAAAGAGCAGAGAGAAACTTAATAGATATATCTAAATTATATGACATTCAATTAGGATAATTTGAAAAAAAATAAAGAGCAGAGAGAAACTTAATAGATATATCTAAATCAAAAGAATAATAAATGTGGGCAAATGTGCTTTTTACATAGGTATTGTTTGACTAGAAATTAACTCATGCAGACCCAAAAAGGGAGAAAGGAGTAAATTTTATTTAAAAAAGGAAAAATTTTATTTTATCTTTTAAATAAAAGATCTGTGTTCATCTGAAATGATCATCTAATAGATGTCCAGTATCCAAAGCTAAGTGAGGTACCCTTTCTTCTTTTCAAATATAACATCATGGTGCCCTTGATGATTTGGTTTACACTTCAAAGCTTCCTGCAATATCCTTTTGAACTTGAATTCACTGAGAAAAGTGTATGCTTGGGAATAAGGATAATGTGATAGAATTTTCTGTGGCAAAGATCTGTATGATTTTCTCTGAACCTTAACTCCTTTTAGCGTATGTTTTTCTTCCAACTGAACATGTGTACACCCTATAAAGAAATTTTACCCATCCCTACAGAGAATTATTGAGAGTTTGTGCTTTCCACCAATATAGATTTCTTGTGGAAAACAGGCTCGAAGTGTCTTCTCCCAACTGGAGAGGGTATAAGTCTGCAGTTTTCCATTTTAGTCACTAGATGGCAAATGTACAACAGTAAGCTGTTTCCAGAACCCCCAGGGGGGGATTCAAATTGTTTAAGGATTAAGCCACAGGATCTCACTCATTTGTGGATAATACAGAACATTATAAACTGATGAACAAAAAGATAGATACAGAGGCAGTAAAGCATCAAACAGACTGTCAAATTACAGCAGGAAGGTTAAGGAGAGGTGGGGTAGATAAGAGATCAACCAAAGGACTTGTATGCATGCATATAAGCATAACCAATGAACACAAGACACTGGGGGGTTACGGTATGCCTGAGAAGGGGGGGGGGCAATGGGAAGATATATATACATGTAACCCATTAAGAATATATATATATATATATTTAAAATATATATATATATATATATATGTATATATATATATTTTTTAAAAGGATTAAGTCAGTACAAAGTGAAATATAGATGTTCTAAGGCACAATGCAATGACTGTGTCAGCGAAATAGGAGTAAACTGAACACTACTAAATGTAAACCTGATGAAGACACTGCCTTGGCAATTTGTAAACACATTCTTAGATAAGCTTTCAGATTCCTTCATTTCTTCACAAAAATGAACTCAATTTCAAAGTCAAAGAGTATAATTAGTAGTTCAGAACAAAAATCATGTATTTCAAGTGGGTAAAGGAGTTCCTCTTGGATATGTTTCCACATCCATGTAATGAGATAATTGTTGGGATTTAAAATGATCTCCTATGGTTAGATATCTAGCAGGATTCCCTAGCTTTTTAGAAAGATTTTCTAAGAATATCTAGCTTGCCTAATTTGAATATATATCTGTATCCATTTGACCCAGTAATTCCACATCTGTAAACTACATAAGCCACTAATGCCAAGTACAGAAAAAAATAGTCTTTTATTTAATGCATTATAACATCTAAACATCAGAAACAATAGAAATACTTAATAATAGGAAGAATTAAGAAATTGTTGATGTTTCCATGTGATGGAATATTATGTCTTTGTTTAAAATTATATTCATAATACAAAATATATAGCATAAAAGTATAGACATTATTTTAAATATTATATAGTATATTTAAAAATACTGTTTAGAAGAATGACTAGAGGAAAATATAGCAACACATTGTGAACAGTCTTTGAGGATGAACCTGTGGATTGTTTTTCCTTCTTTCTATTTTTCTTTATCTTGCAAATGGTCTATATTTTCTATGAATGCTCTATCATGAACATGTTTTATAATTTAAAAAATAAAGCAAATGTGTAAAATGGGCAAAAATGTATTATTAGACAAGGTAGTTCAACAAATTCAGAATGAAATCAAAATATGACAGGAGTTCCACATTTTAATTTTTCTCTAATGATTCACTTTTAAGGGTAATAATTGAGGGGAAAGAGAGGACATGGGTAATGGCATCTTGAGATAACTTTCACCCATTCAAGTAAAGCAAAACAGTTATCTTTGCAAGAGAAATATTTACCCTCCCCAGATACATCTGAGTTTATTTTTAAATAAATCTGAATTAGGATAGAGTGATAAGTAAAGTAGCACTGCCCTTTGCATTATTGTTTTCAACCTGGACTTCTATTGCAGATATAAGAGCAATTAAATTTGTTTCCTTTCATTGTATCTTCTTCTTGTGATCTCCTTTCATTCATGAATTCTTTAAAAATTAATCATAGAAAATAATCAATATCAATCACTTAACAGCTATTCAGACATCGTATTAGTTACTGGGGATACAGTAGTGAATGAAACAGTCCTTAAGGGACAATGATAATGAACAGATAACCAAATAAATTTATAATTTAAGAAAAAAAGGAAATAAGTTACTTATGTAAATTTTATAAAAACCTCACATTAAATATGTCCCAAATAAAAAAAAATAGGTTATGCAATTACAAAATCCTAAGCAATCACTTAATCTAACTCCATATTCATACTGATTAGATAGATTTATGAAGTTTAAGGGAGTTATTCATAATTGTCAGCCTAGTATCAATAATTTACTTTTATAATTAAAAAAAAAATACAGCCGAGACCGGTTTGGCTCAGTGGATAGAGCTTCGGCCTGCGGACTGAAAGGTCCCAGGTTCAATTCCAGTTGGGGGCATGTACCTTGGTTGCAGGCACATCTCCACTGTGGGGCGTGCAGGAGGCCGCTGATCGATGTCTCTCTCTCATCGATGTTTCTGACTTTCTATCTCTCTCCTTTCCTCTCTGTAAAAAATCAATAAAATATATTTTTTAATAAATAAATAAATAAATAAATACATTTTCTTTGCATTTTTAATGATTTTATTAAAGTTTTATTTTCAATACACATCTTTTTTGAATAAACAATACAGAAGAATTACTGGTTTAATAAATTACAAGTTTACAAACTCTTACCAACACTTTCAAAGTCCAAAAAATAACCTCAGAAAACTGAAAATTGTATCTGTAAAGCATTTTTTGGTGGCAAAATATCTAATCACAAAACCTTACCTCCACTGATATGAGTCTACTTAAGGTTTGTATTTATCCCATCTAGTATAAATATTTGTAACTTTTTTGCAGAATTATGTATACTAGAGGCCTAGTGGGAAAATCTGTGCATGGGTGGAATCCCAAGGAAGGGGGGATGGAATGCAATTGATCTTCTGGGCGGGTAGTGGGACACCTTTGCTGGCCTGGGAACCTGATCTGTCTGGCTGACATTCGCACTGGTTGTCGGGAGCCACCTGATGGTTGCTTTTATATTCTTTCTTCCTTGTGGAGCATCTAGAGAAGGGAAGCAGTACCTGAGGCTTTCCAGGAGGCCAGAGGTGCTGTGGGGATCTTACAGGCAGTGTTGATGTGTTGTTTTCTGGCCTGTACTCTGGAGATTGGAACTGCAGGATTACTAAGGGAGTGAGTGACTGCCACTGGGCTGGTGGGCCACCAAGATGGGTTGGTCAGTTGAGCAGCACTCTCACTGTGGGAGCACACTGACCACCAGAGGGCAGCTCCTGCATTGAGCATCTGCCCCCTGATGGTCAGTGTGTGTCATAGTGACTGGTTGATCAGGTGTTCAGGTCATTCCAGTTGTTTGGACATAACAGTTGCTTAGGCTTTTATATATATAGATTTGATTATATGGTGCTGTCCCATACCCAATGGGTGATGTTACATAATATACAGTATATGTACCCATTACCTTTCTAAAACTCAAAAAGTGCTAAACTGTGAGAAAAACCTGTCCCCGACACTTTTAGATAAGCAACTAAGGAGATAAAGTTATCTCAGTAAGTCCACTTGTATTCTTCACCTCTTTTTGAATCAGAAGACTGAAGTCAGAGTACATTAGGTCAGTAAATTAACTTATTACTTATAAGCCTAAGTAAATTCGACAATGTGTAATACTTTTGATATTTTATTGTATTAGATAATAAAGGGAACATGAGATATTAAATAAAGAGCCAGTCTCACAACATAAAACAGGAAACCACTAAAAATTTAACAGAGAAAAGAAATGACAAAAGGCATGAATGGATAGTTTTTTTTTTTAAAGATGTACTAGTTAGCTTTAAACATAGGAAAATATAGTAAACTTTACTCATAATAAGAGAAATGCAAGTCAAATTTCTGAATACCATTTCTCATTTCTTAGTTTGGTGAAAATTCTAAAGTTGACAGTAAGCTTGTTGACAAGTTTGGGGGAAATGTTCACTCTCATATATTGCCAGTGGGAATGCAAAATGCTATAAATCCTTTGGTGAAGAATTCAACAATATCTAACAAAAGTAAGTGTGTATTTACTCTTAATCAACAACCCCATTTCTAGTTATTTCTCAACTGTTGCTGGGGAAAAGATATATGCATATGTTTATTCACTGTGGCTTTATTTTTAATTATAACATATTGAAAATAAACTAAATGTTCACACTTGGAAGAGTAGTTGAATAAAATATGATGCACCTAAGCTATAAAAATAAAGAAAATATCAATTGACTAACACTGTGTTAAATTTCCAGAATGTCATTAAATGAAAAGAAAAAAAAAAGTTGTAGAAGATTTTATGGAATATACTAGAGGTCAGGTGCATGAAATTAGTGCACGCAGCTGGGGGTCCTTCAGCCTGGCCTGCACACGCTCACACTCCAGGAGCCCTAGGGGAATGCCTAACTGATATCCTTAGCGCTGTCAAGAGGCAGGAGAGGCTCCTGCCCCCACCACTGCACTTGCCAGCCATGAGCCTGACTTCTGACTGAAAGGCGCCCACCCTGTGGGAGCACACTGACCACCAGGGGGCAGCTCCTGCACTGAGTGTCTGTCTCCTGGTGGTCAGTGTACATCATAGTGACCAGTCATTCTACCATTCAATTGATTTTCATATTAATCTTTTATTATATAGGATTAGTTTTTGTTTAAAAAATAAGGAACAACATGAAATGTGAATGTACCCTTATTTTTACAAAAAGAGACACAGAAAATATAAACCAGAAACTAATTATATTGTCCATAAATGGATGGTGATGAGGTCAGAGCAATAGAGAGGAGAATAAAATTTCCCCAAGTATCCTGTTAATATATAGTTTTGGTTTGCAAGCCATCTTAATATTTTATATATTTGAAAAGTACAATTTAATTAGCAAGAGTATAATAAAACTTAAATGGAATACTTCGATAAATAAATGGATGGAATCACTAATCACAGAATTATAAAAGCACACACAGAATTAATCCAAGTAATATTTTAACACATTAATTTGACTACATATAATCACTAGGAGATATTATAAAGATATCAAGAACTCAACTTAGTAGTTTATTTTTGTTGTTGTTGGCAGTGGTATGCAGTAGTAATTACATAACTATTTTATGTGAACTATAAATTTGAATGAGTAAGTACATATGTTATTTTAAGTTCAAAGAGTTTTTAAAACTGGGGAAAGGAAAATAAAAAATATGGAATAAAGAAGAAAAATCACCTGATTAAAATTAGAGTTATCTACATGAAATCATAAATGAACAGTTTTGTTTAGTTAAAGTTCTTAGAAGCAATGACATTCAGGGGCAATAAGAAGACCCATTGCTCAGATCATGGTTTCTAAGTGTTATTCTCCACTAAAAGAGAACTGTGATTCCTTGGTGTAATAGCTGGTTTTAGGTCTGGGTAGGAAAAGTATAAGGTGAGCTAGGGATATCTTGCTGAGCTACAAAACAAGAAAATCAAAAGGATATGAGGACCAGCCTGAACATGAATCCACTGGGTCATTTTGAACCAATTTTATCATTAAAAATAATCATAGCAGTGGATTGTAACACACTGAGTAAAGTAACAACCCATGAAGAGGTAATGATATTTAAAAGTTGGGGTGGAGAAAAGTTCTATGTATAAAGTAGTATCTAATAAATATAAAAAGAATGATAGACTTGGAGGGAGGAAGAAAATATGTTACAAATACCACAATAAAACTTCACTCTGGAATATCAAGAGTCATCAATCGACAAAGGCTTGAGGAAAAAGAAATTCACACAGTCTAAAAGAAAGTATCAGCTGACAGATTACTTATTAATTACAAATGAGAAAGTCACCTCTACAAGAGAAATCTGTTAGACACCATGTTAAACATGTGATTAGATTTGACATTACTAATACTTGGGACAACCTTACTTCTTGATGTCATGTACTGTGGAGGATGGAACATCATCTATGTGGTAGTTCTGTCAACCTAAAATTCAACCTAAATCCAAGCATGAAGAAACAGTGAGACTTCTCCAGATGGATAGACATTATGCAAAACAACCATCCTGGACTCCTCAAAAAAAAAGTCAGTTTCATGAAAAACAAATGGCTGGGAAAGTTTTCTGAATTAAAGAAATTAGAGAAGAATCTCAAAAACTGAAATTCAAGAACTTTAATTGGCTTCTGGATAAGGAAATAAAGATCTATCAGGACAATTGAGGAAATGTAGGTATGGATTATAAATTTGGAAATGCAATAATATCATTGTTAAAGTTTTTCAGTGTGTTAATTATATTTTGCTTATGTATGCCATTGTTCTTAGATAATACACTGTGAAGAATTTAGGAATTAGTTATCCTAATACGTACAACTTGCTCTCAAAGTAAATCCTAAATACTTATGGGGTTGGAGAGAGAGACAGAGACAGGAAAGACAGAAATATCCAGAAACAGAGTACACACAAACATGTTACTAATTACCTTAATAATTAATAAATCTAGGTGAAGGGTATGTAGTAGTTCATTATATTATTCTTGTAACTTTTGTGTAGGTTTAACATTTTTCAAAATAAAAAATTGTGGGGAAAATATAGGTGGGAGTTATATGTATTCTACCAGATGGTATATTACAATGAAAGCAAGTCTCTGGGAGAATTCTGCCACATTAAAAAAATATGAATAATCAGGCAAAAAAATCAGACAACCTGTTTTTCTGTGTTCTTTGAAGTCTTTATCATCTATCTACTTAGAAACATAGATAACTGTTCGCATGAAAGTTTCACGAGGAATGGCTGCACCAATATACTGATAGCAAAATCAGCCAGTTTTCTAATTGCATCAGACAACAAATCCTGATATTAACTATGGAAGCTGAAAGTGGACGACTGACATTGGACCAGCGTTTGGGATCTATGGAATGTCTTTAAAGTTATTATTTAGCTGAGCTTGTTGGATTATTGTACACAAGAGTGGAAATTCCTATATAACTCTCTAGCCAAATAAAATTTTAAATTATTCTAACATCACCAATGAAAACATATGCATTATGCTCATTAGCGCGCGCACACACACACACACACACACTTCCTTTACCCAATCATCTATTGAAGGACACTTGGGGTGTTTCCATGTCTTGGCCACAATAAATAATCCTGCAATGAACTTAAGGGTGCATGTTTCTTTGCAAATAAGTGTTTTCAAATTTTGGGGGTAGATACCCAGAGGAAGGTTACAGGGTCTTATGGTAACTTTATTCTTAAATTTTAAGGGCCCTCCATACTGTTTTCATATATACAGATGATGTACCACAGAATTGTACACTAATAATTTTACTAACTAATGTCACCCCAATAAATTTAATTAAAAATAAAAACAAACCATGTTGCATGTTTAGATTTAAAAAAAACTTGGAGCAAATTCTTGGAATGTTAACTATCTACCACAGGAAAGTGAATCCCTGAATAAGAGTACAGTGGTACCTCGAGATACGAGTTTAATTCGTTCCGTAACCTTGAGGCGTGGGAAACTATGAGACGCTCGAGTCTCGGTAAACTGGTGGGTCCTGTGCAGCTGGTCAATCCGCGAGATTACTCGTATCTCAACTGTTGCTCGTATTTCAAAGCAAAAATCACTCACTAGATGGCTCGTATCTCAAAAATCTCGTATGTTGGGGCACTTGTATCTCGAGGTACCGCTGTACTTCAAATGTTAACTAACTGCTTCTGGATTACACATTGATGTTGCTCCATCCATATCTTCATTACATTGTTTATATCAAATTGAGTGTTTTAAAGTAAATTACAGTCAAAATAATGTGAGGTCTATGTCTTCTTTTGGCAAATAATTGTATTCTCCTTTTGTAAAGTATGATATTTGCCATCGTTGGTTGTTTATTTATTCATTAATTTATTCATTTATTTATTTATGAATTCATGAATTTGCTCATTCAATATTTAACACATTTGTTGAATGGTTATTGTGTATTGGATATTGTGCTATGTATTAAAAACACAAATAGAAATTGGACATAATACTTGTCACCAAGTGTTGTAAGTTTAATACTGATTTATATTGTCTAATGTGCTAAGTTCTATAAAGAAAGAGTCAGGGAATTGTTCCCAGAAAAGTTGACCTTTGCTCTGGTTCTTTAAGGGGAGGAAGACAAGTAATGGGTGGGTAAGATGAGAAAAGACATTTCAGGAATAGGACATTGAATGTGCAAAGCTACATTGACCAAAAATAGTGTGGCAAATTCAAAGAAATGTCAATAGTTTAATACTGTTTGAACTTATGCCGCATGAAAAAAGTAGTTTAGAAAAATAAATTTGGGTCCAATTATAATGTCCCTTGTTGTGTCATTTTAAATAATCTATATTTAATGGCTAACTCAACCAGTGTTTTGAAAACTTGCCTGTTTATAGAAATCATCTGGTACTTGTACACAGTACAAATTCCTATGCCCTGCCCATGGATATTATGCTGAGTAAGTAGCAGTGAGTCTTCAATAGCTGCTACTTTTACCAGACCTTCCAACATGGGGAGATTCATAAAATGTCAAGTTTGGGAAAAAACATTTTGGACCAATTTTACCCCCTTTTTTTTTTCTGTTTGATATATTGGGCTTCTGCAAGATATCTTGAATTAGAAACAATGGGAGTCTGCTGATTTTTATTTTATTTCAATTTATTTTATTTCTGCAAATCACTGCTTTAGGCAGCAGAGAGGGAATTCAAATTCACCTTTAAGAAATATAATTGGCAATGGTGTGAAGGATATAATGAATATGGAAGAACTGAGGCAGAGAGCCAAATTAAGAGCTCTCTACAATGAATCAGGTAGAATGTAATAGAGCTTCAGTTTAGGTCTCAGCAAAGAGTGTGAAAATGAGGGACTAGAAGTAGGTTATATTTAGAAGGTGGAATTCATGAGGCTAGTACTGATTGTTAGTGAGGTGAGAGAGAGAGAGAGGGAGAGAGAGAGAGAGAGAGAGAGAGAGAGAGAGAGAGAGAGAGAGAGAGAGATGCTGACATGACTACTAGGTTTTTTATTTTGATGACCTAGGTAGATGGTAAATCTATTAACTGAGAAAAGAAAAAGGGATAAAGTAGCAGGTTTGTTTTGACTGTACAATTTGAGGTGACTCCAATACACATAAATAGAATTTCCTCATAGATTATTGAAAAGAAAAGGTTTTGGCTGGAGAGAGTGGGATTATAAATATAAATGAATTTGTCATTCATTTCTAGGCCACAGGTTATTAATCCAGGCTTTATTTTTTTACTTCTTTATATTTTTATTGGTTTTTTTAAAGAGAGCAAGGGAGAGGGATAGAGAGTTAGAAACATCGATGAAGAGAGACATAGATCAGCTGCCTCCTGCAAGCCTTTTACCCGGGATGTGCCCACAAACAAGATACATGCCCTTGACCGGAATCAAACCTGGGACCCTTCAGTTCACAGGCCAATACTCTACCCACTGAGCCAAACTGGTTTCGGCTAATCCAGGCTTTAGAAGTATGTATTACCCCTGAAAATGTATATAAATTGTTATATATATATATATATATATATATATATATATATATATATATATATAATTAATAAGTAGGTAGGTTCATAGATGATAGATGCATACATACATACATATTTTTTCTGGAGAGATGGACCTATATTTCATCTGATTCATATAAGAACTGATCAAAATAAACTTGCATAGTCAGTTATTTGACCATTATTTGAACTTGGGTTATTTTGCTCTTTACTTAGAGGTGTAATAGCTCACTTGGACTTTCCCCCACAGTATAATGCTTATTTATAATATTATACAAATGTGAATTTAGGTTTTCAATAATAATCTTTTGTATAAAACTCACATTATAGTATTGCAGCTGCCAGTAGAAATACAGTGGGGTATTTTTTTTTTCTATGTGTCTTGAGTGTCTGGGTTTACTTGGAAAAAAGATTTAAGGACCAAAAGCCTTATTTGGTTCCTCATATCACAACAAAACTCACTGTTCTAACTTAATAATTACTCTGAATTTCAAAGAAGAGATATATTGGGGTGGAATTACTCATAACTTAGAAGAGAGTAGAAAACCTTTATTTACTCCATATTTTAACCTATGAATAAGAGTATGCCTCTGAAAAGAAGTATTTTCAATCCTTTTTGACAATTTTCTCTTTTGAAGATTTAAAATTTCTAATCTGTTATCAAAAATGGTATTGGTACCTTCGTTGTACATTTATTACAAGCAATTTTTTATGATAAGCTTAAATTAATTCAAAGCATAATAATAAAAAAGCATAATATGCTATTTAGACCAGATGTCCTTCCAGATGTCCTTCCTTCGGACAAAGTTTCAGTGGGAGGGAGCCGAGGCAAAGGCAGCAGAGGCAGAAGAAGCCCCGTCCACGGCCAAGGCCCTTGCACACATTCTGTGTATCAGGCCTCAAATTTAATAACAAAAAAGGGATATAAAATGATTTCCAGTGTCTCAAAACTGAAGTGAATCCCAGTTTTTGTTAAAATGGAGTAAACACACTCCACTCTGCTTCCCCTACTGAATAAACTAAAATCCCTGGGCAGATTGAATGGAGCCGCTATCTGGGGCCTCCGAAAAGTTACTGATAGCAGGAAATCTGGAGAAAGAAATAAGAACTGGAAGAATGATCAATCTGATAGAAGGCTTCTTTTTATTATTTTTTTTTTACTTCCATACATATGACTTGGACTCAAGCACAGCCTATTCCTGGAATGGCACCAAGTATAGACAGAAGTTCAAGGGAAGTCCTCTCTTTCTGGTCAGTCACAGCCTAGTTTGCAATCAAAACCTATTTCAGGTGATACAATTCTGTGACAGTGGTAGAGCAGCAGGCAAGCTAGCATCTAAAACTCTAAAGGAAAATAATTTTTCTCTATTATCAGAGGAACTGTAGTCCAAAGAGTCTCTCTCTCTCTCTCTCTCTCTCTCTCTTCCCCCCCCCCCCCCGCTCTCCTGCAAGTTGGCCCCAAAGACAGAGAGATAAAGGGAGTTTCAGGGAGTGTGTGACAAAGAAGAGAGAAAAAAAGAGCAAGCTTTCTAATGAAATAACCAAGAAACATGAGGGGGATCAGGGAGAAAGAACATGAAAATGGAATCCTATAGTCAATGAATTGTAAATTCATATTCAAGTTGTGCATGCATGATCCTGTACAGCATACCAAAGGTCTCAGACTGGGTCCTGGTGGTGCACAGAGGGCGGATCCAAATAACATGGCTAAAGCTCTGGAAACTTAGCTTACATTGATTAAAACCACAGCCAAATGAAGGCAAGTTGAAACTTGTGGTCTAATCCAAATTGGCTTGATAATTAAAAAAAAAAAAACTTAAATAGGATTTTCATAAAGACCAACAATCTTATAATATTAAAATTCTCAAAAGACAATCCAAAATTGTTCAATATGCAAAGTTCAGGTAATTCTGATAAATTCTCAAGGGAAAATATAATCAACAGATGTTAACCCTGAGATGACTCAAATGTTATAATTATAAACAAAATATACAGTAGCCATTGTAATCATGTCTCATGAAGTAAGGAGAAATCATCTTGAAAGGGGAAGTCTCAGATAATATAAGAAAAACAAAATTTAATTCAAATCTGATGTCTAGAACTAAAAATAACCAGAGAAATAAAAACTTCACCAAACAGATTACCAAAAATAATGATCCACGGGCCCCAAGAGGGGGGAATATGCAATTTTTTTCTACATGAAAGCCATTAAGACACAGGTGAAAGTTGTCAAAATCAACTTTTTTCAGGACTCTGAAAACCAAAGGCTTTTATCAACCCAAATTGTGTTTATACAACAAAAATAGCTGGGTCTAAATTAGAAAGAAACAAACAACAACAAAAAGAAACAGTGAATTTGAAGGACATTTTATTTTGTTTTTAAATAAATCTTTATTATTCAGATTATTAAAATTTTTCTCCCCATAGCTCCCTTCCACCTGACTCACACCCCACCCTCTGCCCTTACCTCTCCCACATTTTCCTCATGCATAGGTGTATGATTTTTGTCCAGTCTCTCTCTGCACCCTCCCTTCACCTCTTTCTTCCTGAGAATTATCAGTCCACTCCCTTTCTATGCCCCTAATTCTATTATATTCACCACTTTATTCTGTTCATCAGATTTTCAATTCACTTGACCTTTAGATTCACTTGTTGATAAATATGTATTTGTTGTTAATAATTTTTATCTTTACCTTTTTCTTCTTCCTCCTCTTCTTAAAGAATACCTTTCATCATTTCATATAATACTGGATTGGTGCTGATGAACTCCTTTAGCTTTTTCTTATCTGCGAAGCTCTTTTTCTGAAATTCAGTTCTGAATGACAGCTTTGCTGGGTAGAGTAATGTTGGTTGTAGGTTTTTGCTCTTAATCATGTTGAATATTTCTTGCCACTCCCATCTGGTCTACATAGTTTCTGTTGAGAAATTAGCTGACAATCGTATAGGTGCTCCCTTGTAGGTAATTAATTATTTTTCTCTTGCTGCTTTTAATATTATCTCTTTGACTTTTGCTCTTGGCATTTTAATTATGATTTGTCTTGGTGTGGACCTCTTTGGATTTCTTTTGTATGGGGTTCTGTGAGCTTCCTAGACTTATAAGTCTATTTATTTCACCAGGTGGGTGAAGTTTTCAGTCACTATTTTTTCAAATATGTTTTCCATATCTTGCCCTCTCTCTTTTTCTGGCACCCACATAATTGTAATGTTGGTATGCTTAAAGTTGTCCCAGAGGCTCCTTACACTATCTTCACATTTTTTAATTCTTTTTTCTTTTCCTTTTGTGTGTTTTCTGCTTCTTTGTGTTTCAAATCTTTGACTTGATTCTTGCATTCCTCTAGTCTGCTGTTAGGTCTCTGTATAATATTTTTTTATTTCAGTCAGTGTATGTTCAATTTCTAGTTGGTCCTTTTTCATCTCCTCTTGTGTCTCACTAAATTTATCCATCTTTTCCAGAAAATTCTTGAAAAACCTTATAACCATGATTTTGAACTTTATATACAGTCATTTGTTTTCCTCCTTTTTTTTGTGATTTGTTCCTTTGGCTCTACATTTTCAGTGCTTCTCTGAGTTGTTAGAGTTGTTTTGTGTGCTAGGTGTCCTATATGGTCCTGTAGTTTCGTCTCCCCAGTTACCTGAGGTGAACACTCTTGGTGAACCCCTTTGTGGACTGTGTGTAAAATCTTATTGAAGTTAAGTCTTGATTGTTGTTGGTATCATTGGGAAGAATTGACCTCCAAACCAATTGGTTGTGAGGATCAGCTGTGTCTATGCCCAGAGAACTTCTGTGTTGGACTCAGCCTTAAGACTTGCAAGATTGCAACAGTCTTTGTGCTGGGCTTGGTTGTGGCAGTCTCAGGGATAAATAGACAGCCTTGGCTTCCCATCAGGCCTGCCCCACATGGAGGCTCCTGGGTCTCAGTTCCTCTTGGAAATCACTGCAGCTCTCTCTGTGTGCACACACGGGCACCTCCAGACCTGTCCCTTTTACAGGTCTCACCAGAAACTGGGATTCAGTGCAGTCAGACCTGGATTTCAGTGCAGTTGGGAGGTTCTGTTTTGCTCTCTCTAGAGAAAGCCAGCTGCACAATTAGCAGTCAGTCCTCTTTGTGCGTGCCTCCAGACCTCTGCCTTTCATGGATCCCCTAAGTTTCTGTGCACTCCTCCCTTTTCATAAAAGTCCAGACTCCCCCCATATAAGTTTCACCTGGAACTGGGGTTCAATTCGGTCACAAGTGGGGTTCAGTGCAATTGGGATTTTCCGTATCCCTCCCACTAGACTCAAGTGACTAGAGGAACCCAGCCAGACTCTCTGCCACCCGTCCTCTCCACGCATGTGTCTCCATACCTCAGCTTTTTACAGCTCCTATGAGTCTCCGTGACCCCTCTCTTTCCTTCTAGTTGTAGAATTTCTACTCAGCCAGTTTTCTTGTGGTTATGGATGGTGTCTGTTATGTCTTTTAGATGTAGTTTTGAAATTGTTGTGTGGGGCAGCAGTTTAGGTGTTCACCTATGCCACCATCTTGGTTTCTCTCTTGGGGGACATTTTAAAGACATGGTTCTTCACAGATACTTGCCAATGCTTATTATCTCTTATCTTTTTTATAATAGCCCTCCTAACAAGTATGAAGTGATATCTCATTGTGGTATTGTACTGATATGTAATGATATTGAGCATCTTTTCATGTACCCTTGGTTAGCTGTATATCTTCTTTGGAAAATGTTTATTCAGATCTTTCCATTTTTAATCTGATTGTTTTTTATATTATATGAATTGTATGAATTCTTTGCATATTGTGTATAGTAGCCCCTTATATGATTTGCAAACATCTTCCTAGGTACTTCTCATTTTCTTGGTTTCCTTTGCAGTGTAGAAGCTGCTTACTATTTTACAGTTCTGTTGCTTATTTTTTCCCTTTTGTTGCTTTTGCATTTGGTGTTCAATTAAAAAATCATTGCCAAGGCTACATCAGGACACTATCACCTATGTTCACTTCTAAGAGATTTATGATTTCAAGTCTTACATTCATGTCTTTAATTAATTTTGAGTTAATTTTTATGTATGGTGTGAAATAGTTGTTGAGCTTCATTCTTTTGCCTTTGGATGTTTTCCCAACATCACTTGTTGAAGAGACCATCCTTTCCTTCTATATTTTTGGCTCCTTTGTCATAATTTGATTCTCTGTATATGTGTGGGTTTATTTCTTGGCTTTCTTTTCTGTTTCGTTGATCTATGTGTTTGTTTTTAGGCCAGTATCATACTGCTTTAATTACTATAGCTTTGTAATATAGTTTGAAATCAAATTGTGTGATGCTTCCAGCTTTGTTCTTCTTTCTCAAGATAGCTTTGACTATTTGGAATTCTTTTTGTGTGGTTTCATGCAAATTTTAAGATTATTTGCTTGATTTCTTTGAAAATTGTCATTGGAATTTTGATAGGGATTGCTTTGAATCTGTAGATTGCTTTGTGCAGTATGGATATTTTAACAATATTGTTTGTTTTTTTTTAATCCATGAGCACAGAATATCTTTCCATTTATTTGTCTTCCTCAATTTCTTTCATTAATGTCTTGTAGAGTTCAATATACAATTTTTCACTTCTTTGGTTAAATTTATTCCTTGGTAATTTATTCCTTTTGATACAATTGTAAATATAATTGTTTAATTTCGTTCTCATTCTTATCATTTGTTATTAGTGTATAAAAATGAAAGAGATTTGTGTGTTGATTTTGTATCCTAAAACTTTACTGAAGTCATTTATTAGTGCTAACAATTTTTTTAATTGAGTCTTTAGGGTTTTCTATATGTAATATGTGACCTGTAAATAAGACAATTTTATTTCTCCCTTTCCAATTTTGTTGTCTTTTATTTATTTTTCGTGATTATTTCCTCTGGCTATGACTTCCAATATTATATTGAACTAGAGGCCCGGTGCACAAAATTGTTGCACGGGGGGCAAAGAGGGGGAAGAATGTCTCAGCCCAACCTGCATCCTCTTGCAATCCAGGACCCTTCAGGGGATGTTGGGCCTAAACTGGCATTCGAACATCCCTCTCACAATTCAAGATGCTGCATGTACCAATGACCATACTTTTCATTCAAGTGAAAGGCATCTTGCTGTTGTATGGGCAGCTACATTTTTTTTTTTAACCCAGATTATAAAAAATAGTACGTAACATGATCCTTCTGAGGCATTAGTACCATTTTCCCCATCTTATGGGTGGAAAAACTGGAGCAGAAAGTTAAGTAATTGTCTTTGTCTCACAGTTAAAGTGTCAGAATCAGGGCTAACCAGAAAATGTGTAAGAGTCCATGCATGTTTTCCCTGCATCATCCTGTTTTTATTCAGTGTTAGAGTAGCCTTGCCAGGTTTTAAGTTTTATATGTAAGAGACTGTTCCCAATATATAAGGTAGGGTTCCTTGGCCTGGACGGTGATCAGGGCTATTTGTAGGATGACCAGCAGTCAGGGAAATTGGAAGGCCCCCCAATGGCACCCATCTTAGCTGTCAGCATGGTGCTACCCACTGACTGCTCCCCCATCACCACTGCCACCACCACCCCAAGTTGCCTACCACAGTGGGGAGCAGGCACTTGTCAGCCTTGAGCCCATCTTTTGACTGAGTGGTGCTCCCCCTGTGGGAATGCACTGACCACCAGGGGGCAGCACCTGTGTTAAGTGTCTGTCCCCTGGTGGTCAGTGTGTGCCATAGCAACTGCTTGTTCCAGTTGATTTGCATATTAAAGTTTTATTATATAAAGGATTGGGAATCCTTGTCTTGTTGCTGATCTTAGAAAAAAAGCTTTTAGGTTTTCACCATAAAGTATGAACTTCAGCATTCTTATTGGGGTTTTGCTACACTTTTTATAAAATTAAAATATAATAGACATATAATTTTGTGAAAGTTTAAAGTTATAACACATTTATTTGATACATTTACAGACTGCAATATGATAATCACTGTAATGTAAGTTAACACTTCCATCACATCGCAAGATTATCATTTCCTGTGGTGGGAACAATTAAGATCTTGTTTCTTAGTAACTTTGAAGTTTATAATCAGTACTGTTGACTACAAGCAATCTGCTGTGCATTAGCTCTACAGGATTATTTACATATTAGTTTATTTACTTACAAGTTTTTTTTTAAACAACATATTATCACATCCTCTATCCACCCTACCTCAGCCTCTAGTAATCACCATTTTACTGTTTTTACCAGTTCAGCTTATTTATATTCCACATAATTGAGATCATACAGCATTAGTCCATCTCTGACTTATCTCACTTCGCATAATACCCTCAAGGCCCATTCATGTTTTCACAAATGGTAGGATCTCCTTCTTTCTCATGGCTAAATAGCTGAATAACAGTCCTATTGTATGTATGTAGATATATAGATAAATAGAGGACTCTCTCTTTCTCTCTCTCTTCATATATATAAAACATTTATTTTTCATATTTTAGTGGATCCTTAGGCTGTTTTCATATCTGCACTAAGGAGAATAATGCTTCAATAAACAAAGGAATGCATATATCCCTTAAATATCTTGTTTTCATTTACTTTGGATAAATACACATAATTGAATTGCTGAATCATATGGTATCTCTATTTTTAATTTGGAGGGGGGGAACCTTTATACTTTTTCCATAGTGGATGTAACTATTTATATTCCCACCAACAGTGTACAGGGGTTTCATTTTCTCTATATCCTCCCCCAACACTTATCTCTCGTCTTTATGTAATAGCAATTTTAACAGATGATACCACATTATAGTTTTAATTTGCAATTCCATGATGATTAGTGATACTGAACACTTTTTCATATAACTTTTAGGCATTTGAATATTTTCTTTGCAATAACATCTATTCAGTTCCTCTGCCCATTTTTAATTAACTTTTTTGTTATTGAGTTGTATGAGTTCTTTATATATTTTAGCTATAAACCTCTTTTCTGAAATATGATTTGTAAGTATTTTCTCTCATTCAGAAGGTGGTATTTTCACTTTGTTGATTGTTAGTTTGTTGTACATAAGCTTTTTAGTTTGATGTAGTCCCACTTTTTTACTTTTGCTTTGGCTTTTGATGTTATATCCAAAAAATTATTGCCCAGTTCCATGTCAGGGAAATAATTTCATATGTTTACTTTTAGGAGTTTTATGGTATCAGATTTTATGTTTAAGTCTTCAATCCATTTCAAGTCAACTTTTGTGATTGGTTTAACATAGGAGAGCAATTACATTTGTTCTGCATGTAGTTATGTATTTTTCCCAACCACTTCTTGAATAGTTTTTAAAATCAAACTCTACATTTACCTTTACTACTGTGTTGTATTCTTTTGTATGTTTTCATGCCACTAGTCAGCATCTTTTCATTTCATCTTGAATAATTCCACTCAGCATTTCTAGCAAGGCAGATCTAGTGGTGAGTAACTTCCTCAGCTCTTTCTTGTATTGGAAAGCATTTATTTCTCCTTGTTATATGAAGGATAACTTTTCCAGAGTATAATTAGCTGCCATTTTTTTTTCTTTAAACACAGAATATTCATTCCACTCTCTGATGGCCTGCATAGTTTCTACTGAGAAAACTACTAACTACTGATGGCCTAAAGGGGACTTGGGGATAATTTGTAGATTTTAATCTTCTTTTTCCTGGTTACTTTTAGAATTCTTCTTTAACTCCAATTTTTGACAGTTTTGTTACAATATGTCTTAATGAAGGTACTTTTGCATTGAGATAATAGGGTAACCTATTAGCTTCATGAACTTGGATGTCCTTTTCTCTCCCCAGGTTTGGGAAGTTTTCAGCTATTATTTATTTAAATATTTGTTATGTTCCCCTTTCCCTCTCTTCTCCTTTTGGAATCTCAAATAGTCTAATATTTGTTATTTAGATAGATTCCGATAGATTCCCATATATCATGTAGACTTTCTTTGCTCTTTTACAGTCCTTTTCCTTCTTTACATAGATGGTTTCAAAATTTCCCATTCTCCAGCTCACATATTCTATCTTCCATTTATTCTACTCTACTGAAGATGTTCTCTATTGCATTTTTCATTTCATTTATTGAGTTATTCAGCTCCAAACTTTCTGTTTGGTTCTTTTCTATCATTTCTATTTTTAATCTCATTTTGATCATGTATTTTTCTAAATTTTGCTGAATTGTCTTTTTGAGTTGTCTTGTAACTCACTGAGTTTCTTCAAAACAATTCTTTTAGATTTAAAAAAATGCTATGTTTTCAACTTGAATATTGGAGAGTAATTATTTCTTCTTGTGATAGTTTCTTTGTCTTTTTCATGCTCCTTGTAGATTTGTGTTGCTGCTTTCACGCTTGAAATAGCAGGTAACAAGTCTTTGCTAGTTGCCTTCAGATGAAGTACTCTGTTCAATGGTGCTATTATCTAAATTTTCTGTCTCTGTATGGGTACACCTGCTCTACTCTTTTTGCTCCTCTGGGGGCAGAGTTCTTAAGCTTTTATTTCCTTTCTGGTTCTTATAACTCACCAAGCTGCCTAATGCAAACTTCTCTTTTGTTTTCCAGAAGATGGTGCTACAGCTCAAGTTTATGGCTTCTCCCTTGTCCACAAACCTTGTCTGTTTTCCAAGCACACTCCCTGATTGCTGGAGTTTTCAAACACCAGTAATTGCATATGAAAGCATGCACAAGGAGCCAGCCACAGAGTTGGAGGAGGTGTAAGTTTAGCGCTCAGAGTGTTGGGAGTGCCCATGTACCCAGCAGAGAGATCCCTGGGTATGGTACTCCCAGAAGCTCTTGGAGAATGCAATTCCTTTAATGCCCTTTCTTTCCTTCCCTCACCCAAGTCACAGAAGTCCTGTCTCAGTACTCTGAATGCTGTTGGAGAGAAATGGGTTTCTCCAGTTATGACCCACACAACTGAGTTAACCACACAGTGACTGTTATTTGTTTCCTCCATGGGAGAGGTCACCACATCTGGATAGGTAAAGTCTATACAGTATTTCTAGTGGGAGAAGTGGTGCTGGGAAAGTTTCTCTTAGTGCTGCTACCAAATCATTTTTTTTTCGCTCTCCAATCCCAAGCTAGAATCTCCCTTTAAGAAGGCTAGACTTTTGCAATTCTCTTTCCTTTGTGGGTATCTACCCAGTTCATCATTCTCCATATTTTTTTGTGAACCATGATGAGAGGGGTCTTAGAAAATTTGCAGGCTCTGCTGGTTCCACAGCCCATACTAAGATCTGCCTGCCTATTACCAGATGCATGGGTTGGTAAGACTGCTCCAGGAGTCTGGTACTAGATCCCACAACAACCATAAAGGTGCTTTTTTCATGGATGGAAGTCTATTTTGTTGTTTAAAAGAGGGATTAAAGGCATATGTTACCACTAGAGGCCCGGTGCATGAAATTCATGCACAGGTAGGGTCCCTAGGCCTGGCTGGCAATCAGGGCTGATCAGGGCCTTCTGGCTGCTGGCCGGGGCCTTTCTTCATTCTGCACCACCCTCTAGTGGTCAGTGCATGTCATAGCAAGTGATTGAACTCTTGGTCTCCAGGTCAAACTCCTGAAGGGACACTTTTCATATTAGCCTTTTATATATATGTATAGATGATCTTGATATCACCTTGCTCTAATTTTTATTATGAATGTTCATAAATGTTTCTTAAACTAATTTTGAGACCCTCAAATATTATCCTGCAAAAGAATCAATACAATCTCAGTCAGGCCCTGTCCCAATAATTTCCAATGTTGCAATTCTGAAATAGGCTCCAGGATTGGGACTCTAAGAAATTCTTGTTTAAAAATACTCCTCTTTGATTCTAATGCAGATGGTCAACAAACCACACTTTGATAAACACACATTTAGGGTGCTCATTTTATATAACTGTTATTTATAGCCTTTCTACCAGAATACGTTAAAGAACAAACTTCCTTATGAAATTTCATAATTAATTTTATTTTTTGCCCCTACATACAAATGCTTGTCCTCCTCAATATATGATCCATTCCAATGCAGCTTTCAAGGTATATGAGCATTATTTTTTGTTCATTGAAGTTACCTGTGACTTTGTAGCACTTAACAAAATATAAACCTCTCTACCTCACTATTAAATTCTATTGACACAGTAATAGTTGTCCTTCAGTCATTTTAACTTATGTTGTAGCATTCTTTCTTCCATGTCAATTTTATAATCTTTTTTTAATTATAAATATTTTGTTATTACAATTAATATGATTAGTTACTATGTCATAAAAACAATAAATTGAGAGTCACACACGTAAGTTCTGTCTTGACACTTGTTTGGCTGTGTAACATCAGCTAGGTTACATTTATTTTCTGTTCCTCACTTCCATATAGTGTGAATTGGGATAGACAACTTCTGACAACTTTTTCATGTCTAAATGCTGATTCTTTTATTTGTTTTTAGAAAAAGTTAAACTGTTCCTTAAAGCTTTTTATTTGTAGAATTACTGCAAAACATTAAAATAGGTATAGTATTTATGTAGGAAACTATTCTCTTGGAATTATCTGACATGATCATCTACAGACTGAAATAAAGTAGAAATAAACATACCATAAAATTTTATATACAAATTCATACAGACTTTTCATTTCTCTAACCTTGTAAAACTTATCACTTTGCCTTAAAAATTCTTTTAAAGAACTGCCTGGGTGGCTTGGCTGGTTAGAGCATCATCTTGTACACCAAATGATTGTAGGTTCAATTCCTGGTGAGGGCACATACCTAGGTTGCAGGTTTGATCTATGATCAGGGCATGTATGGGAAGCAACTGATAGATGTTTCTCTTTAATATCAATGTTTCTCTCTGTATTTCTCTCTCTCTCTCTCTCTCTCTCTCTCTCTCTCTCTTCCTTGTTCTCTCTCTCAAATCAATAAAGACACATCCTTGGGTGAGGATTAAAAGAAAAAAACTGAACAAGTAAGAAATAATACAGTAATGGTATGAGTTTGCCCATGGCTGAACCATTTTTTAATTTTTTTTAAAAAATGACAAAAATCCTTTTTTTTTATCACCAAATCTCTAATTCAAGTATAGGATTTGAGATGTGGGTTTAGAGCTATTAATTTTGCCTCCAGGAAATTATTATTATCTTGAATGTTCTGATTTATTGCCTCAAGTTTTTATATGCTTGCCTAGGCAAAAAAGTGTTGCATATGATCAGGAAAATGCTGTAGGCACTAAACATTTTTCTTTTGAGTATATCAACTCATTAAGAATATTGTTACAAATTTTGTTCATTACACCCCACAGTGTCAGACTAGGAAAGATCCAGAAGAATTTTTAAGATGCTAGAGTGTGAGGAGAAGCATCCATTATAGTTAGACTAAAACAAATGTGACTCTTCCAAGATGATGGCTGAGAGCAGATAAAAAAATCAAAATGGATAAACTGATGATAAATCTTAGAGATGGGAAATGATTCTTGAAGCGTGAAAGAAGTAAAATTAGTAGCTAACATTTATTAAGTGCTGTGTACCTGACACTTGTCTAACAACTTTATATGTATATTCTCATTTAATCTTTATGAAAATCTTAAGAGACAGATTCTATTATTATAATAGTATTTTGTTATTAATAAATAAATATTTCATATTATTTTAGTGATTGGAAACACAGAGATTTAAATAAAATATTTGGTGTTACATAGGTAGCAAAGTCAGAGTTTAAGCCAGAGATTCTGTTTTTATAGCCTGTGAATTTAAATGCTATATTATATTATACATTATTAACAAATATAAATAAATACTATTTAATTATTATTTACCTATTCAATCAAGAAGAATTTTTGAGCTTATATCATGTAATAGAAACTGTGCTTGGCACTGGGATTTGATAGAAAAAAGTAAGTTTAGAGAAAGAGATAAATAAATAAATGGAAATTTTTATAATGACTTGGTACATATCGTGAAGGAAAGAGACAGTGTAACTTATTCCTAAAACTGTAAATCATTAGTTATGTAAAACTGGAACAAAATGTGCTGATGAGAAAAAGGAGGAGTTGTAAGATAAATAATCAGAGATAAAGACTAGCTCTATCACGAAGAATATGATGAATAGTTATGAGAGTTTAACAAATGTGGATTTTTATATTAATGCTTACAGGGAAGCAGTGATGGAGTATTTAAGAAGGGATGGTACATGATAATATTTGTATTTCAGAATGACTAATACCGCTGTTTCTTGGAAAAAAGTTTGGAGAGGGACCAAGAAGAGCTGGGAAATAAGTAAAGAAGATGTTAATGTTATCCAACAAGAGAGAAGTGGATGAATTAAAAACATAAAAAATAGAATTGATAGGACTTAGTGATTACATGGTTGTGGCTGACAAAGTGCTGTGGTGATTGGTTGATATTAGAGTTCAAAATAAGGAGCATAGGACGAGGAGATAGGGGTATCTATATGTGTATGGGGGGCTGTAGTAAGTCAGATGAAGAGATAAAAGAGATCATTCTGGCCCTGTCCAGGTGGCTCAGTTAGTTGGAGTGTCATCCCAAAAGGTTGTGTTCCATTTCCAGCCAAGGCACATACCTAGTTTGTGGGTTCCATTCCAGTTGGGGTGTGTATGGGAGGCAGCCAATCAATGTTTCTCATTCTTTTACTTCCTCTCTAAAAAAAATCAATAATACATATCCTCTAGTGAGGGTTTAAAAAAAAGAGAGAGATCACTCTGTGATATCATACCTCAGTTATATGAGATAAGTAGGGGTATATAGGTTTACAGTTCTGGCTCTCTGAAGAGATTTTTGCTATGGATACAGTTTTTAGATGAAGTATATCATTATGGCTGAGCTTTCTAAAGAAGAACACATAGAGGATACTTTCTAAATCCTTAACATAGACATAGTATGCAAACTTACTGAGTCTTAGAATCATCATGTTGGGAAGTAGAAAATGTTATTCCCAGACCAACACCTAGAGATTCTAATTTAGTCCATCTGAGATAGAACTTGGGAGTTGTCATTTTAGCAGATACCTTAAATAATCCTAATGGAAGTGAATCACAATTTGAGAAACACTTAGTGAAAGGATAAGCATGTAAAAGAAAGAATTATTAGGGATAATGAATGATTTATATTGATATTGCTTATATTTATTTATATTTATATTTATATTTATATTTATATTTATATTTATATTTATATTTATATTTATATTTATATTTATATTTATATTTATATTTATATTTATATTTATATTTATACATTTATATTTATATTAGAGGCCCAGTGCATGAAATTAGTGCATGGGGGGCAGTGTGCTTCGTCCCAGCCTACTCCCTCTCCAATCTGGGACTCCTTGAGGGATGTCTGACTGCCCATTTAGGCCTGATTTTACTTTTAGGCCCTATCCTACCAGGTAGTTGGGCATTTCTCTCACAATACAGGACTGCTAGCTCCCACTGCTCACCTGCCTACCTTCTTGATTGTCCCTAACCACTTCTGTCTGCCAGCCTGATCACCCCCTAACTACTTCCCTGTCAGCCTGATTGATGCCTAACTACACCCCTGCCAGCCTGTTTGCCCTGAATTGCCCTCCCCTATAGGCCTGGTAACCCCTAACTGCCCTCCCCTGCAAGCCTGGTCACCCTAACTGCCCTCCCTTTTAGGTCTGGGTCCCCCCCAGATATCCTTCCCTGCAGGCCCAGTCACCCCCAAATTCTCTCCTCCGCTGGCCTGGTCACCATTAACTGCCCTCCCCTACATACTTGATCACCCCCAACTGCCCTCCCTTGCAGACCTGGTCCCTCCCAACTGCCCTCCCCAGCTGGCCTTCTTGTGGTGGCCATCTTGTGTCCACAAGAGTACAGGATCTTTTTACCACATGGGGGCAGCCATCTTGTGTGTTAGAGTGATGGTCAATCTGCATATTACTCTTTTATTAGATAGGATAATGGCCTGGTGCATGGGTGGGGGCCAGCTGGTTTGCCCTGAAGGGTGTCCTGGATTAGGGTGGATGTTCCCTTGGAGTATGGGGTAGCCTGAGCAAGGGACCTATGATGATTTGCAGGCCAGCCACACCCCCTGGCAACCCAAGTGGAGGCCCTGGTATCTAGTATTTATTTATCTTCTACAATTGAAACTTTGTAGCCTGGAGTGAAGCCAAGTCTTCTACTTGCATAGCCATTGAAACTTTGTTGCCTTAAGTGGAGGCCTAGGCCTGCCAGAGTTTGTGGAAAACTTTGCTTCCTCCATCACCAGGGGCAACCCAAGCCTCCCTCCTGCTCTCTCTGTGGCTATAGTCATCTTGGTTGAGTTAATTTACATAGTTGCTGTGATTGGCTGTTGGGTGTGGCTTGTGAGTGTAGCTTAGGTATGTCAATTTGCATATTACTCTTTTATTAGATAGGATTGATATTGCTTATTTATATTGATATTGCTTTGTCTATGTCAATTCTTTGGAAAAACAATTGGCAATGATTTTATAAATGGCTTACATTTAGTATTCTAGCTAACCCTTAAAAGAAAAAGTAATTGATATTGATGTTGCAGAATTAATTCCAATCATCATTCTCTGTTACAAAGTAATTAAATTCAGAAGTAATCCCTCTCAGGGAAAATAAACTATAGAAGAGTCTGAATTTAAATTACACTTTTGTTACATTGCAAATGTTAACAACAGCAACAAATCAATGTTCACTCTACTGATAAAAGTGCCATAAGTTTGTTTTCACATAGCTCTGAATTTTTTCAAAATAGTCAAATTTAAACAAGGGCACTTTACAAGAATGTTCATCTTTGATGCACGGTATTATTAACTAAACGTACACTATGTTATTCTTACTTTATTAACAAAAACTACTACTCTGTAAAAGAGTATCAGAAACATTACTGGGTCTCCCTGGCTGGTGTGGCTCAGCTGGGTGAGAATCATTCCATACATTGAAAGGTCACCATTTCAACTCCTGGTCAGGTCACATGACTAGGCTGTGGGTTTAGCCCCAGTCAGTGTGCATATGGGAGGCAACTGATTGTTTGTGTGTGTGTTGTTTTTTTTTGTTACATTGATGTTTCTATCTTTCTCTCTCCCTCTCCTTTCCTCTCACTCTAAAAATAAATAAAAACATATTTTTAAAAAATATTACTAATGCAATTTATTCTAGCACCACTTGACAGTATTGTAACACATGGTACACAGGGAACATTCATTGCTATCTGCACAATGATTTATTATTTCTGTTGTACTTGAAATTCTAAACACATAACAGAAAAATAGCAAGAACAAAAGAATACAAATAAAATTTATTTTAAGTATTATGACATATTGTCAGTAAATTTAAAAGCTCATGAATATGTATTCAATGCATTATTTTTCTCTTTTTTTTTGGCCTCTAAGATCAGATTTTTCCTTTTGCTTTACACACATAAAATTGATATATAACACTTGTTAAGTTTATCTCTAAATTGTATTTTGTGACTAATAATTTGTAATTAGAACTTAAATAATTAACAGAAACATCTATTTTGAATTAATAGGGAATTATAGATACCACATTAAAATGTCTTCCTTTTGAATGATTTGCCACACTAATAATATAATCATTTACTGTAAAATATTATTAAAGAGGACATTAAGAAAATATTCTAGGGAACGCAACAAGTGTGGATTAAGACCTTATAAAAGTAAACATTTTTTACACAAACAGTCTAAGAACACTTAAGAAATTAATTGAACAAACTAAAAATCCAGAATCTAGATAATCATGGTGTTTGATCAAGGCTTAGGAAATTAACTGAATCATTTAATTGATCTATCTCAATTAACTTATTACAAAAGAATAAATGAGACTGGGGATCTGAATGACAGATCAGAGTGCAACAGAGTTGAAAAGGAATTGAGTTAATGGTGAGGGACAGAGTCCTATGTTACAACAGATAACTTCATTGTGTTCAATACAGTAGCTTTTATTAGTATTTGGATTGTCTTATTTTTTAAGACTAAGAAAAAGAACTACAAACAGCAATTCAACAATATAAATAGAGACATGCAATCTAGGAAACTCTAAAAGGTTCCAATAGGGTCTGGACAAACTTGGACAGCAAGTGGAGGAGAAGAGAAAATGTATGTTCTAAATGACATAAAATAATATGTATAGGTGGCACAGACAGAAATAAAAATATACATAGAAATTCCTAAGAGCACTTGTAAATAGCATCTAAGTGAGTAACAATACTTTAACAAAAAATTTCTTTAGAGATAAGGAAATGAAGACAAGGAGAGATAAGAAGATGAAATATATTCCAGATTTCCTCTTTTCTTTTACAAATCAGCCTCACTAGCAAATATTATGATTACACATGTCTATAAAATATAATGACAATCAGATTTATACATCTGTTTCACAAGATGTTTTTAAGTCAAGGTTACCCCCTGTAATCTTTAAAATGTATGATTAACTTAAAATATTAGAAATAACTCTTCAGGATTCCATAAAAAAGAATAATATGAATGGAAAAAATATTGGAAAGCCGGATTAACATGACTAATTAAATTAGCATATCATAAGGAAAAAATGTACGATCATGTTGAAAGATATTAAAAAACCTATTTGATGATTTCCAAATCCATTCTGAGTTGAAAAAACAATTAAATAAGCATAAAATAAATAATTTTCAATGTAATATAAAGCTAAACATAAAACAAATAATAGCTTATTTTAAAAATACTACTGTCACTTTCATTAAGTCAAAGAAAAAAGATAACAGGATATATTAACACCTTGATTATTATATAAAAAATATATGATATATGATTAAAGGAATGAATGAATGAATGAATGAATGAATAAATAAATAAATAAATAAATAAATAAGTAAGTAAATAAGTAAATAAATAAATGGTATAACTATCCACTACTGTGGCATGATATTAAGAAGCTATGAAATTCCTGGACAAGTGGAATAGGGAAACTGAGACTAGAAAATTAAACAAAGCCACATACTTTGAAAACTACAGCCAAGGAGAGGAAAATGGCCACTGGCAGAACGAAGATGAGGGAGAGGAAGTGAGTGAGGGAGGGTATGAAAGGAGAGTGTGTGGATATATGTGATGCGTGTGTGTTAGTGAGGGACAGTTAAAACACTGTAAAAGCAGCAGGGACTGGCAGACCAGGCTCCCTTAAACAAGCAGAAACTACCACTTCTCTGAGCACTCCCTGGACTGCCAAACTCCTGCATGGAGCCTAGGCCATCTTGTAGGTGAGAATGGCCTTTTTTAGGAATTCATCAGCACCACCAACCAGACAGACTTTGGAACTGCACCATGACCCAACAGCCACTCCAGCCCAAATCCTGCTGCCCCACCCATAGACCCATGGACCCTGGGACCTCCACCTCCAAAGGTGCACCTCTCCGCAGCAGAAAGTGCATTTTCTCCCTCCCCAGCAGCAGAATTCCTGATTCCACATTATTGAATTTCCAGCACACAGGCATCCAGGACACACCACTCCATAGGTAGTGCCTGGAAGCCACTGGAAGCCCTCACCAGTGTGATTTTGTACAGATGAGGGCAGGTGGCCCTGCAGTAGAAATTCTAAACTTTCTCTTCCTGAATAACTGCCCACAGACACCGCAGCTGTGCAAGTTCAGTGGCAGGGCCCCTCAGAGTACCTCAGAACTCTGGGCTGGAAAAAATACATTCACAGATGCGCATTTCAAACAGGCAGGCACCCTGAGTCATCCATCCACAGGGCACTCCTGGGATCCACTGGGATCTCTCCCTGGGTGTGATCTTGGACAAACAGGGGTTCACTCCCCAACTCTCCCCGCAGTAGAAATCTTGAATTCACTCATCCTGGATACCTGTCCACAGATGCCTCAATTATGAGGATACACTGGCAGGGCCCTTCAGAGTGCTTCAGTGTGCCTCACTGACAGATGAACTGCAGGTGCCCCTGTGAGCCGCCACTGGGAGCAAGAACCTGTCTATCACAGGAAAAGTTCAACAGGAAAAGCTGAGTCTGCTCATCCAACAAGCACAGAACTCTGGACACCACAGCCACCCCGTTCCAAAGTGCAGGCCCCCTGAGTCCCATCACCTCAACAGACAATTCTTGGGTGCCACTGTTAGGCCCCACTGAGCATGCATGATTTCAATCAACAGTGCAAGACAGAAAAAATTGGGAACCACCCCCCACACACACTGCTGCTGACTTCTAGACAATGCAGTTGCATCTCTCCAGCTCACAAGCCTACATCAAGAGAACCCAAATAGCTCAAGTAGGAGGCTACACTAGATTACCAAGCCCAGGAGAACTGAGAGATTACATTAGCAGCACCATAGCCAAAGAACCTGGGTAGAAAAGCAATTGAATCTAAAATTAAAATATTACAGGAAAACATGGGAAGACTACAAAGCAATCCCCAAAGGGGGGAGAAAAAATGGAATAACCAGAAAGGGAATTAAATGAACTTGAGGCTAGCAACATACCAGAAAAAAATTAAGAGTAATGGTTCTAAGGATGCTCAAAGGGTTGGATGACAAATACACACAACTCAATGAGAATTATAAGGAGGTGAATGAGAATGTCACCAACATGAAAACTAACCAAGAGGAGATGAAGAATGACATAGGTGCAAAAAAAAAAAAAAACACAACAAAAAACCACAATGGAAGGCTTAAATAGTAGACTAGAAGAGGCTGAGGACAACATCAGCGAATTAGAAGACAAGGTAGGAAAAAGCACACAAACACAGCAGCAACTGGAAAGAAGACTTAAAAAGCAAAAGGAGAGTCTAAGGGAGCTTTCAGACAATACAAAATGGAACAATATTGGCAAAACAGGGGTATCAGAAGGAGAAGAAGATAAACAAGGAATAGAACACCTGTTTGAAGAAATAATGTCAGAAAACTTCCCTGATATTGGCCAGAAAAAAAAACCATGCAAGTCCAAGAAGGACATAGAGTCCCAAACAAGATGAACTCTAAAAGACTGACACCAAGACACATCATAATTAAATTGGCAAACACCAATGAAAAAGTAAGAATTTTAAAGGCTCACAGAGAGAAAGAGAAAGTTACCTATAGAGGTTCTCCTATTAGAATGTCAACAGATTTCTCAAAAGAAACACTCCAGGCCAGAAGGGAATGGAATAAAATTTACAAAGTGGTGCAAAGCAAGGGATTGGACTCAAGACTACTATACCCAGCAAGGCTATCATTCAAAAATGTAGGTGGAATCAGAAGCTTTACAGACTAAAATGGGCTAAGAGAGTTTATCACTACCAAGCCATCAGTACAAGAAATGCTAAAGGACTGCTGTCAATGGAAGAAAGAGAAAGACACGAAGAATCGCAAATATTAAGGAAAAATATGACAACAACTATGTACTTATCAATAATAACATTAAATGTAAATGGATTAAATGCACCAACCAAAAGACATAGGGTAACTGAATGGATAAGAAAATATGACCCATATAATTGCTGTCTACAAGAGACCCATCTCAGAACACACTATTCATACAGACTGAGAGTGAAAGGATGGAAAAACATTTTTCAGGCAAATGGAAAGGAGAAAAAATCTAGGGTTGTGATACTGATATCTGATAAAATAGACCTCAAAGTAAAGGCCATAACAAGAGATAAGGAAGGCCACTACATAATACTATAGGGAGCAATTCAACAAGAAGATATAACTCTGGTAAACATATATGCACCCAATACAGGAACACCCAGATATATAAAATAACTTTTTGAAGATATGACAGAAGAGATTGACAGCAATGCAGTCATAGCAGGGGACTTTAATACCCCATTGACACCACTGGATAAATCAACTAAACAAAAAATCAAAAAAGCAACAGCAATCCTAAATGACTCACTAGATCAGATGGACTTAATTGACATCTTTAGAACATTTTATCCCAATATTATAGAATATACATTATTCTCCAGTGCACGTAGAATATTGTCAAGGATGGACCACATATTGGGACATAAGGGAATTTCTTTAAATTTAAGAAGGTAGAAATTATATCAAGCATCTTCTCAAATCACAGTGGCATAAAACTGGAAATCAAGTACTATAAAAACATCCCAAAAGAATCAAACACCTAGAGACTAAATAGCCTGCTATTAAAGAATGACTGTGTTACTAGAGAGATCAATGAAGTAATAAAAAACATCATGGCATCAAATGAAAATGAAACTCAACAATCCAACATTTATGGGACACAGTGAAAGCAGTCTTGAGAGGAAAGTTGTTAGCTCTACATGACCACTGAAAAAAAAAGGGAAAAATGATAATAAATTACCTAACCCTACAACTCAAAGACTAAGAAACAGAGCAACAAGAAAAACCCAGTGTAAGCAAAAGGAAGGACATTATAAAGATGAGAGTGGAGATAAATGATAGAGACCAAGAAAACAAAATAAAAGATCCATGAAAACAAGAGTTGGTTCTTTGAAAAGAGAAACAAGATTGATGAACCTCTAGCCAAGCTCATGAAGAATTAAATAGAGAGGACCTAAATAAACAAAATGAGAAATGAAAGAGGGGAAATACCAACAGACCACACAGAAATAAAAAGGATTGTTAAAAAATACTATGAATAACTCTATTCCAACAAATTGGACAACCTGCAGGAAATGGACATATTCCTAAAAAAATACAACCTTCCAAAACTCAATCAGAAAGAATCTAAACATCACAGTAGGCCAATAACTATGGAAGAAAATGAAGCAGTAATCAAAAAGCTTCCAGCAAACAAAAGCCTGGACCATTTGGCTTCACAGGGGAGTTTTACCAAACATTCAAGGAAGAACTAACACCTATCCTCCTCAGACTATTCCAAAAAATTCAAGAGGAAGTAACTCTTCCAAACTCATTTTATGAAGCCAGCATCACCCTAATAGCAAAACGAGATAAAGAAAACACAACGAAAGAGAATTCAGGACAATATCTCTCATGAACACAGATGCCAAAATCCTCAACAAAATTCTAGCAAATTGGATCCAGCAGTACATCAAAAAGATCATACACCATGAACAAGTAGGATTTATCCCAGGAATGCAAGGATGGTAAATTACCCACAAATCAATAGACATCACATAAACAAATTGAGAAATGAAAATCACATAGTCATATCAATGATGCAGAAAATCTTTTGACAAAAACCAACACCCTTTCTTGATAAAAAACTCTCAGCAAAGTGGGAATAGAACAATCATAGCTCAACATCATAAAATCCATATATGATAAACCCACAGCTAACATCATACTCAATGGGCAAAAACTAAAACCATTTCCCCTAAAAACAGGAACAAGACAGGGATGCCCACTCTCACCTCTCCTGTTCGACATAGTACTGGAAGTATTATCCATTGCAATTAGACAAGAAGAAGAAATAAAAGGCATCCAAATTGGAAAAGAAGAAGTAGAGCTGTCCTTATTTGCAGATGACATTATACTGTACATAAAAAACCCAAAGAACTCCATTCAAAAACTAATTGACTTAAAAAAGAAATTTGGCAATGTAACCGGATACAAAATTAATGCCAAGAAATATATGGCATTTCTATACACCAATAGTGAACTTACAGTAAGAGATACTAAAAAAGCAATCCCATTTACCATTGCACTAAATAAATTAAGATACCTAGGAATAAACTTAACTAAGAAGGTAAAAAGACTTATACACAGAAAACTATACTGAAAAAAGAGATAGAGGAAGATGTAAATAGATGGAAGAACATACCATGTTCATGGATTGGTAGAATCAACATCATTAAAATGTCCATACTATCCAAATCAATCTATAGATTCAATTTACTTCCCATTAAAATACTAAGGGCATATTTCACAAACCTAGAAAGAACTCTCCAAAAATTCATCCAGAATAAAAAAAAAAAAAAAAAAGACCCTGAATAGCCACAGCAATCCTGAGAAAGAAGAACAAAGTATGTGTAATCTCAATACCAGATTTCAAGCTGTATTATAAAGCCATTGTTCTTAAAACAGCCTAGTACTGACACAGGAACATAGAGACCAATTTAATAGAATAGAGAACCCAGCTATGGACCGAAACCACTATGCTCAATTAATATTTGACAAAGAAGGGATGAACATACAATGGAGTTAAGACAGTGTCATCAATAAATGGTGTTGGGAAATTTGGACAGATGCATCCAAAAAAAAATGAAATCAGATCATCAACTTACACCATACACAAAAATAAACTTAAAATGAATAAGGGACTTAAACATAAGATGGGACACCTTAAAAATACTAGAGGAATACACAGGCCGAGAAATCTCAGTCATATACCAAAGCAAATTTCTTCACTGATACCACTCCTATGGAAACTAAATAGAAAATAAACAAATGGGACTACATCAGAATAAAAAGTTTTTGCACAGAAAAAGAAACCATTAACAAAATAACAAGAAATCCCACTGTATGGGAGAATATATTTGCCAATGTTATCACTGATATAGGTTTAACCTCCAACATCTACAAGGAACAAAAACAATTTAATAAGTGGAACATAAATGATCCAATAAAAAATTGGGCAACGGACCTAAATAGAACCTTTTCAAAAGAAAACAGAAGACCAAAGATATATGAAACATGCTCAAAGTCACTATTTACTCCAGAGATACAAATCAAAATGACAATGAGGTACCATCTCACACATGTCAGAATGGCTATCATCAACAAATCAACAAACTACAAGTGCTTGCAAGGATGTGGAGAAAAAGGAACCCTTGTCCACTGCTGATGGGAATGCAGACTGGTGCATCCATTGTGAAGAACAATATAGAGTTTCCTCAAAAAACTAAAAATGAAAATCTCATTTGACCCAGTAATCCCACTTCTAGAAATATAACCCAAGAAACTAGAAAGACCAGTCTCAAAGGATATATGCACCCTTATGTTCATGGCAGCACAGTTCTCCATAGCTAAGATTTGGAAACAGCATAAATGCTTGTCAGCAGACGAGTGGATTAAAAAAATTGTGATACATCTATGCAATGGAATACTACGCTGCTATAAAAAGAAGGAATTCTTACCATTTGTGGCAGCATAGATGGAACTGGAGAGCATTATGCTAAGTGAAATAAGCCAGACAATGAAAGAAAAATATCACATGATCTCACTCATTTATGGATAATAAAGAACATTATAAACCAATGAACAAAAAGATAGATACAGAGGCAGTAAAGCCTGAACACTGTCAAATTACAGCGGGGAGGCTGGGGAGTGTTGGGGGAATGGGGAAAGAGGACTTGTATGCATACAATGGACACAATACACTCAGGAGGGATGAGGGCATGTGACAGGGGCTAAGGGAGGCTGGGGGAAGGTTAATGGGGGAAAAAGAGATATATGTATGTACTACTGTATGTACTACTTTAAACATTAAAAAAGTAAAAAAAAAAAAAAAAAGGATCCTTGATTTCTATTTACAGTTAACCCTTGAACATGATTTTGAACTGTGTAGGTATACTTACATGTGGATTTTTTTCCCCATAAATGTGTAAGTACTACAAATTTATTTTCTCAATAACATTTTCTTTTCTATAGCTTCCTTATCTGAGAATACAGCACGTAATACATATAAATACACACTCACACAAAGAAAACTTACAGCCAACTAGTGAATCACAGACCTTATCTTCCACAACCAACTTGAGAGCAAATGATTATACCTCTCCTCATCCAGAAAATACATAGCTTAAATCACCCTGGTCAGCTAAAATAGAAAACAAAGACTCAATTAATGCCATTTGTGCCAGCCAAACCCAAGGACAGATGAAGTCAGGGGAATAAATAACAAAAGCTCCATTAAAGCCAGACAGACCCAAGATGAAAGTAAAACAATAAAGCAGACCAAAGGATAATCCCAAACTCCCCTATACCTTCATTTTGATGCAACAACATTAAAGACGCACCTGTGCTGAAGTCCTGGGGGAGGAGGAAATGAGGTAGAAGGGATTAATGCGGGGGTTGGGGGGCAGGGTGCATCTATAATACTTCCAACAATAAAGATAAATTGAAATAAAAAAAAAAAACACTTGGAAATCTGATGAACATTCTGTTGAAACCTCCCCTAAGACTGTGATTTCCCAGTGAGCTAACAATAGCCCTCCCTGCCTGGCTCACATCTTTCCTTGAACACTTCTAGGGAGCCAAAACAGAGCCCCACCTAGGCTCTCTCCTGTTGCTTCTTCTACGCTAAGTCCTTCCTTTGTTTCATTGTCTTAGCTTTAATAAACATAACCACATGCACTAGTGTTGTGAAACCTTTCCTACATGAAGTCAAGGACCTGCAAAGTACAGGCCAGCCTGATGTACAACCACTCTGGTCCAGTCCCTCTCCCACATTACCATTAGTGTCAGATAATATAATTTCATATAAGGAAAACAGAGAAAATCAAAGAGCTTTTTAAAGTAATTTATTTAAGTACTTGATACTAATTAAATATAAAAATCAAGAACTTTCCTGTATATCAAGAATAAGCTATTATAAAATAAAACAAATGTCCTTCCTATTAAACACACACACAAATGTAAGTACTGGATATAAACCTAATTATAAACTATGTCAGACTATTGATGAAATCCAATAGTTTTATATATATATATATATATATATATATATATATATATATATATATATATATATATATTTAAAATATTTAGTTTATTTAAAATTAAAAATGACAAAAGACTCTGGAAATATTTTAATAATAATTAATAATTAGTGACAGACATTAAACGCATACACCTTAAAATCGTGTTTCTATAAGAACAAGTTTGTAGAATAAAGTAGAAAGGCCTGGAGTAGCTCATGTAGAGACAGTCCTTGGATTACATCAAACTTGATGTACATCATTTCATGGTTACATCAGCATCTCCCATCCTATCTAATAAAGAGGCAATATCCAAATTGACTGTCACTCCAACACATAAGATGGCTGCCTCTGTGTGGTCAAAGTTGGCCGCCCCATGTGGACAAAAGATGGCTACCACCAGATGGCCAACAGGAGAGGGTAGTTGTGGGCAATTGGGAGAGGAGGAGAGCAGTTAGGTGTTGATCAGGCTGGGTGGGGAGTGGTTTTGGAGTAATCAGGCTGGCAGGCAGAAACTGTTAGAGGCAATCAGGAAGGCAGGCAGGCAGGCAAGCAAGCGGTTGGGAGCCAGCAATCCTGGATTGTGAGAGGGATATCCCAGATTGGAGAGGGTGCAGGTTGGGCTAAGGGACACCGCCCCCCCCCCCCCGCGACACATGCATGAATTTCATGCACCGAGCCTCTAGTTTATTTATAAAAAACTAAAAGTTCTGTCATTTCAACATATGAGCATATGTGCTTTCTGTTTTTTATTATTTATTTATCACAAGTAAAAGTCAGAAATTGTTATTTTTCTTTTAATTTTTCTTACTGTTTTATGTCATTACTGCTGTGTATGTGCTCTATGTGAATAAAGGTAGGTGCTTATGTAGGTGGGTTCCAACTTATGGTGAAAATTGCATTACATTGAGCAGTAGGAACAGATCTCCAGCGTAACATGAGAACCTACAGCATATGCTAAAGGCATCTGAAAATAAGTGATAGAAAGGATGGATTGTTTAATAGGTAGAGCTGGGAAAACTAGTTAATAATTTGTCAAAAAGTTAAATCCCTTTCTCACATAACAGTAAATTCTTTATATCCAAATAAATTCTAGAAATCATAAAAAGATAAAGGCCTACAATGAAAACATTTTAAACAAATAAATTGGTGAATATTTATAGCTAGAGGCCCAGTGCATGAAATTCTTGCACTGAGGGGGGCCTAAGTCCTGCTACCCTTTCTCCAATCTGCAACCCCTCAGGGATATCTGACTGCCAGTTTAGGCCCAATCCCACAATCCTGGCTCCTAATTGCTTATATGCCTGCCAGCCTAATGCTCCCTAATTGCTCCCCTGAAGGCCTCATTGATGCCTAACTGCTCCCCTGCTGGCTTGATCCCCCTCAACCACCCTCCCTTGCAAGGCTGGTCCCCCACAACTGCCCTCCCATACAGGCCCAGTTACCCCGAACTGCCCTACCCTGCCAGCATGATTGCCCCCAACTGCCCTCCCATGCCAGTCTGATAACCCCCAACTGCCTTTCTTGCTGGCCTATCCACCCCTAACTGGCAGCCATTGTGGTGGCCACCTTGTGATGAAGTGGGGGCAGCCATCTTATGATGACATGGGGCTGGCCATTTTGTGATGGCCATCTTGTGTTGGCCATCTTGTGATGATGTGAGGGCAAGATGTCCTGGGCTTTTATATATATACATAATAAAAACACAATATGCCAATTAAACCTAATGTCCTTCTATGGTGGTGCATCATGCCTCTAGTTTATATATAAAGAGGAGGAGAATGGCCTTTCTCAATATAGCATTAAAGGCAATGATCATTAAGAAAAAGACTGATAGATTATACTATATATGAATGTGTTTAAGCAGCTAGATGTTGTATTCCACAAAATAGAAATAGGTAGGCTTTAAATACAAATGACTAACTGGGAAATATTTTCATATGAAAAAGCTTTTACATATTGTACCTGTAAAAATATACTATACTATTATATATTCAAGAGAGAAAAATACTCAACAGGAAAATGTGCAAAAGGCTTATATGGGCAATTCTGGGGGAGAAAAAAGGAAAACATGCAAATGACAAAAAAGAGGTATTAACTTGTTTGACTTAATTACTAATGAGTAAATATAAATTAAACTAGGATGAGTTATCATCGCTGACCCAGTATGTTAGTGAAAGGATGAGGAAGTAGACAATCTCATTCACTGCTGATTAAAATGTAAATTGGTTTGATTGCTGTAGAGCATTTTGGCAATATGCATGCATACACACACACACACACACACACACACACACACACACACACATATGTACACACACACACACACACACACACTAATAAAAGTGTAATATGAAAATTGGTCACAACACCCTAACAGTAATAACCAAACAGCAGGCTGCATGAGGCAACCAGACCTGAATGGGGGTTAGGGAGGGAAGATCAAATAACTCACCAGCAGGCTGTGTGGGGCAACCAGGCTAGCAGGGGGATTAGTGAGGGGTAACTAGGTTGGCAGGGGGCAGTTGAGGGTGATCAGGCCAATGGGGGAGCAGTTAGGGGCGATCAGGCTGGCAGGAAGAGGCTGTTAGGGGTGATCAGGCTAATGCGGGGGGGGGCAGTTAGGGGCAATGAGGTAGGCAGGCAGGTGAGCAGTTAGGAGCCAGCAGTCCCAGATTGTGAGAGAGATGTCCCCCAAGGGTTTCTGTATTGGAGTGGGTGCAGGCAGGTTTGAGGGGACCTTTTCATCTATGCATGAATTTTGTGCACCAGGCCTCTAGTAAAATAATAAAAGCATAATATACAAATCAACCAAATGGCCAAACAGCAAAACAACCATCTGGATGACCATTCTATGACAAGCACTGGTGCCAGGCAAGCCAAGGCGAGTGCATTGCAATAGGTCCAGGGGAGTGCTGCAATCACCATATAATTGCCCCACACAGAGAGGCCCAGGCCACCACCTGGCCAGGCAATCAATCAGATGGCTCCATGATTGCTCCAAAAAGGGAGGCCCAGACCACCTTTTCCAAGATGATCAATCAGAGGGCTCTGTCAGGTGGATAAGGCCTACCTCTGTGGGGGGCAATCATTCACAGAACTTCAGGCCATTGGGTAGAGCCTCCTTTTGTGAGGCAATCAATCATGCGGCTTTCAGATTGCAAGAGGGCACAGGCCAGGCCGAGGAATCCCCGCCCCTGTCTCTGAGAGTGTAAAAATTTTGTGTAGTACATATATATATATATATATATATACTAGAGGGGGGTCCTTCATGTATTGGAGGAAGGTCCCTCAGCTCAGCATGTCCATTCTCACAGTTTGGGAGCCCTCAGTGGCGGGAGGCAACCCAGTGATCAGGGGAAGGCAATGACCCATCACACCTCTGCTGCTGCCACTGCTGGCAGCACAAGCCTCAGCTAGTCCTGGTTACCTGAGCCTTAGGCAGCCCTGGACAGGTGGGAAGCCACTATCAAGGCTTGTCTGTGCCTTGGGCCAGCCCTAGGTGTCTGGGAATCTGCCATCCTAGGCTTGCTTGTGCTTCAGGCTGGCCCTGGGTGACTGGGAGGATAAAGGAACTGGGGAACTCTGTATGCAGGCATGTGAAGCAGCCAGGCTGTGCTGTGCACCTGCCAGTTCAGCAGGGCTGAGGGTACTGGGCACTGCCATCTTGTGGCTGTGGGCACCATCATCTTTGAGGGCAGGGCAGTCAATTAGCATATTTCCTCTTTATTAGATAGGCTATGTACTAGAGGCCCTGTGCACAAAATTCATGCATGGGGGGTGTCCCTCAGCCCAACCTGCACCATTTCCATTCTGGGAACCCATAGAAGATGTCCTACTGCCAGTTTAGACCCAATCCCACTGTTGGGCATCCCTCTCACAAACCCGGACTGACTCGCCTGCCAGCCTGATTGACACCTAACCACTTTTCTGCTGGCCCATTCACCCCCAATTGTCCTCCCTTTCAGGCCTGGATGCCCGCAACCACCCCCAACACTGCAGACCATCTTGTGACAATGTGGGGGGTGGCCATCTTGTGATGCAAAGATCTGAGGGTCAATTTGCATATTACCACTTTATTATATCGGATATATCCACTCAGCGATCAGATTATTATGACCACCCTATCAGTACTTTATGGGCCACCTTTTGCCTTCAATACTGTGGCCGTTCTTCTTGGCATTGACTCCACGAGATGTTGAAATGTGATGTAAGGAATCTGACACCATGCCTGATGAATAGTACTGTCCAGTTCTGTGAGATGTGATGGTTGTGGATCCAGTTGTCTGATGGCTCTTTTAACATCATTCCACAAATGTTCAATTAGATGGAAATTTGGTGATTGTGGGGGCCACCTAAGCAAGGTAAAGTCTCCCTCATGTTCTAGAAACCACTCCTGCACAATATGAGCACTGTGGCATGGCGCATTGTCTTTTTGGAAGAAGCCAACTCTATTGGGATACGCCATCAACATGATAGGATGAACTTGACCAGCAATGATACTTAGGTACATTGTGCTATTTAGAGGTTGTTCCACATGAATTAAAGGGCCCAAATCATGCCAGGAAAACATACCCCAGACCATAACACTGCAGCCATCAGCTTGAAGGGTTGTACTCATGCATGTGGGGTGCATGCTTTCATGCTGTTTCCACCAAATTATCACTCTGCCATCTGCATGATGCAACTGGAAACATGATTCATTGGACATAATACTTGACTGTCCAATCCTTGTGTTCATGTGTGAATTGGAGATGTTATATCTTGATAACTGCAAACAGCAAAAGTGTTCAAACAGGCCTTAGGCTTTCATATCCCATACAATGCAGAATACAGCTAATTTGCCTACAAATGTCAGGTGGTCTTAATAATCTGGCAACTTAGTGTATATATTCATTTACTGAACAATTTTACTTCTAGAAATTTACCATAACAAGAAAAGTTTGTAAAAGTACAATTTCAAAAGAATGCAAAGATGCATGTAAAAGAATTTCCAAATATGAGATTTCTTATAATACAAAAATATGTAATCTCTCTAAGCATTCATAAGTGTAGTTACAATTAAGTTAAACATGTAATACAGATCTTATTTTGCTACAAACATTAGTTATATACATATCCTAGTACACACAAATATGCATATGAAAATAAATCTACAATATGTTTTTTTAAGACAAAGTTATAGAAATATAAATTATGTAATGAAATTCTTCAATTTCAGGTGAACATTTGGATCAATTAACTTTTATTAAGAGTTAATTGAGACACTAGAATCCAAGATGGTGGCATAGATAAATACCTACACTGCTGCCTTGCACAACAAATTCAAAACTACAAATAAAGACAGAATGGAAATCATCCAGAACCACAGGAAAACTGGCTGAGTGGAAATTCTACAACTAGAAGGAAAGAGAGGGGCTCACAGAGACCCAGAGGAGCTGCAAAAAGCTGAGGTATGGAGATGCATGCATGGAGACAGCAGGTGCCAGAGTACCTGGCTAGCTCTCTCTGGTGGGAAAGAGAGGAAGACTCCCAACAGCATTGAACCCCTTACCCTATGACACTAAAACCCAGGTCCAACGAAAACTTATACGGGGGGAGTTTGGACTGTGAAAATGGAGAAGTGCACGGAAATTTAGGGGAGTTTCAAAAGATCAGAAGTTTGGTGGCGTGCACAGCACTGGACACAGAAGACCGACTGCTGATTGTGCTACTGGCTTTCACAAGTGGGCGGGAGACAAAGCCTCCCAACTGCGCCACTTCTAACTCCACTAAATCCCAGTTTTGGGTGAAACCCTGGTGACCCAGATTCATGTGGTCCCGGAGTGCAGGGGAGCCAGAAAGGCAGCAATGTAGAGGCACTGAGAGAGAGCGTGCTTGCACACAGGGAAAGCTCCAGCGATTACCCAGTCAAGTGAGACTCAGGGGCCATGGAGGGCGGGGCCGACTGGAAGGCAAGACAGTCCCTTAAGCCCTGAGACTCCTCCACCCACCCCAAGCTCAACAGAGAGGCTTTTGCAGTTTTGCAAGTCTTGTATCATAAGGCGGAATCCAACACAGAAGTTCTCCTGGTATAGTGAAAATGCAGAGACAAGGGAAGGGAGCACCACCAAAAGAAATGGAGGAAAACCAACGACTGGATATAGAGTTCAAAACCACGCTTATAAGGTTTTTCAAGAATATCCTAGAAAATATGGATAAATTTAGCGAGACCCAAGAGGAGATGAAAAAGAACCAACTAGAGATGGAAAAGGACCAACTAGAAATTAAACATACACTGACTGAAATAAAACATATTATACAGAGACCTAACAGCAGATTAGAGGAAGGCAAGAATCAAATAAAAAATTTGAAATATAAAAAAGCAGAAAACATTCAACTGAAAAGCAAGAAGAGAAAAGAATCCAAAAATGTGAAGATAATGTAAGGAGCCTCTGGGAGAGCTTCAAGCATACCAACATCAGAATTGTGGGGGTGCCAGAAGAAGAGAGAGAGCAAGATACTGAAAACCTATTTAAAGAAATAATGGCAGAAAACTTACCACATCTGGTAAAAGAAATAGACCTACAAATCCAGGAAGCACATAAAACCCCATATAAAAGAATTTCAAGGAGGACTACACCAAGACACATCATAATTAAAATACCAAGAGCAAAATAAAAAGAGAAAATATTAAAAGCAGAGAGAGAAAAACAGTTAATTACTTACAATGGAGCACCCATACGATTGTCAACTGATTTCTCAACAGAAATGATGCAAGCCGGACTAGGTGGCAAGAAATATTCAACGTGATGAATAGCAAGAACCTACAACCAAGAATACTCTATCCAGCATAGCTATCATTCAGAACTGAAGGGCAGATAAAGAACTTCACAGATAAGAAAAACCTAAAGGAGTTCATCAACTCCAAACCAGTATTATATGAAATGCTGAAAGGTATTCTTTTAGAAGAGGAAGAAGAAAAAGGTAAAAGATAAAAAATTATGAACAACAAATACACATCTATCAACAAGTGAATCTAAAAATTAAGTGAATTAAAATTTTGATCAACAGAATAAACTGGTGAATAAAATAGAATCAGGGGCACAGAAAGGGAGTGGACTGATAATTCTCAGGGGGAAAGGGGTGAGGGGTGCACAAGGAGAGACTGGGCAAAAACCACACACCTATGGATGAGGTGAACGGGAAGGAGGTAAGGGTAGAGGGAGGGTTGGGAGCCGAGTGGAGGGGAGTTATGGAGGGGAAAAAAGAGAAACAAATGTAATATTCTGAATAATAAAGATTCAATTAAAAATAATAAAGAAAAAAAGATTTAATTGATATTTGCCCAATGTGTAGTTTTAAGGTATACAATATAATGATTTAATATATGTATAAATTTCAAAATTATTACCAAAGTAAATTTAGTTAACACATTCATCACCTTACATAGTTACAATTTTATTGTGCCTTGAGAATTTCTAAAATTTACCTTTATAGCAACTTTCAAAATTACAATACAGTATAGTATTATTAATTATACCATGATATACATTACATATTCAGAACATGTTTAATTATAACTGGGAGTTTATACTCTTGGATCATATATACCCACTCTCCACAACCCCCACTCGCTGCTTCTAGTAACCATCAATCTGTTCTCTTATTCTATGAGTTAGGTTTGTTGATATTTCACACATAAGTAAGATCATATGGTTTTTATTTTTCTCTGATTTATTTCACTTGGCATGTCCTGAAGATTTACTAGTATCTATAGTGTCCCAAATAGCAGGATTTTTTTTGGATTAATATGTATAGATATAGATATGGAGAGAGAGAGAGAGAGAGAGAGAGAGAGAGAGAGAGAGAGAGAGGAAGAGAGAGAGACAGAGAGACAGAGAGAGAGAGACAGAGAGAGAGACAGAGAGAGAGACAGAGAGAGAGAAACATTCTCTTCATCCATTCACCCTTAGGCTCTTTCCATGTCTTGGTTACTATAGATAATGTTGTAATGGACATGGGGTGAGGATATCCTTTTGGTTGTTACTTTATTTCCTTCAAATATATTCACAGAAGTAGAATTCCTGGATCATATATAGATAAATTGGGAATAGTATGGACATTTTAACAAGATTATACTTACAACCCATGAAAATGAGATACGTTTCCATTTTTGTGTGTATTCAATTTCTTCATTAATTTTTTATAGTTTTCAGAATAGAGATCTTTCACCTACTTTCTTAAATTTACTCCTAAGTATTTTATTATTTTTATTATTTTGATGACATTGTAAATATAATTATTTATCTGAAATTCAAAAAAAATTAAAAACCATTCAAACTACAAATAGAAGGAAACTTTCTAAACCTTATTCAAAATATCTACAGAAATTGTTCAGATAGTATTATACTTTATTGTGTAAGTCTGAAAATTTTGCCACTAATATCATAAACAAAACAGGGATGTCTGTTCTTGCCATTTCTATTCAACATTGAATTGAGGTTATAGTCAAAGCTAAAAACAAATTCAGCAAGGTTGAAGGAGACATGCCCAACATGCAAAAATGAATTATATTTCTATTAACTAGCCATAAAATATCAAACCTGAAATTAAGAAAATAATTCACTTAAATAGCCTCACAAATTAAAAAAGAAGGATTAAGTTTAATAAAAATCATATAAGGCTTATACAGTGAAAACTACAAAACTTTGTTGAAAGCACTAAGGAAAAATCTAAACAAGTGGAAAGACACCCTATGTTCATAGATTGTAAGACTTAATATTGTTAAGATGGCAATATTCCTCAAATTTATCTACAAATTCCATGAAATACTTATCAGAATCCCAGCTGAATTCCTTATAGAAATTGACAAAATGATACTCAAATTAATATAGGAAGTCAAAGAACCTAGAAGAGCCAAAACAGTTAAAAATAACACAGGTGGAAGATTTACAATTCATTATTTCAAAACCTCCTACAAAACTACCATAGTCAAGTAGGTGTATCATTGTCACAGAAATAGATATATTGATTAGAGGAACCTAATTTAGTGCCCAGAAATAAACCGTTATATTATCGTTAATGATTTTTTATAAGGGTACCAACAAAATTCTATAACAAATTAATAGACTTTGAAAAACAGTGCTAGGATAATCGAATATCTACATGCAAGAGGATGGATTTGGATATATACTTCATACCTGATATAAATATTAACTCAAAATAGATCACATATATAAATATGAGATAAAAATACAAAACTCTTAGGAACAAAACATAGGGATAAGTCTTCATGATCTTGGATTAGGCAGTAGTTTCTTAATTCAAAGAATTGAAAATTTATGTCCACACAAAAACCTGTACGTGAATTACTATAGTTTCATTTTTAATAGCCAAAACCTGTAAACAACCTGGATGTCTTTTGATGGGAAAAAGGATGAAGGGTGGTTCATTCTTACCATGGAATACCACTCATTTAGCCAAGGAATGAACTATCACTGCACACAAGTGAATGAATTTCAAGGATTTATGCAGAGTGGAAAAAGCCAATCTCAAAAAGTTACCTACTATATGATTCCAATTTATATATCATTCTTAAAGTATCAAAAGTATAGAGATAGAAAACGGATTAGTGATTGCCAGAGATTAGAAATGGGAGGCTTTATGGAAGTTAGTATTTTTTTTTAAAGGGGCAACATAAGGGGCCCTTGTGATAATAGAACTGTTCTGTATCTTAACTGTGATGTGGCCACACAATCTATACATGATAAAATTGTATAGAGTTAAACAAACGTGCACATACAGATGAGTATAAGACTGGGGTCGTCTGAATAACAAAAGTAGCGTACAAAGAAGAGCATAGTATACTTCCTCAGAGTTCTATTTAACAATTTTTCTGTAGAAAATGAAATGTTCTTACACTTCATTCATTTTAGCTAAACAAAGGATTGATCCTCTGATGTAAATTAATGTTTCTATGGTAGATTTTAAGGTAAATTTATGATTTTCAAGATCTAAAAGTAGTCAAACAAAACTATCTGATGAATATAAAGAGGGTTGAATTAAGTAAAATTTTATGTAATTAGATGATTCTAAAGTTTGCGATTTTTAAAAATCCTCATCTAAAGACATGCTTAGAGAGTAAGAGAGGGAAAGAGAGAGAAACATCTATGTGAGAGAAATATTGATCAGTTGTCTTCCATATGTGCACCAACTGGGTATTGAACCAGCAACCCAGGTATGTGTCCTGACTAGGAATCGAACAAGCAACATTTTGGTGCAGAGGACAACACTCAATCAATCATGCCACTCCTGCTGGGCAAGATATTTTTAAACTTAATGTTAAATACATTGGTATGTTGTGAAAATAATAAACCAATTTATGTAGATTTATCATCACAAATTTTTATTGAACACAATATTAAGCAATAGGGCTTAAATATCAAGGAAATTTTTATTTGATATTTTCTTTTTTCAGGATATTTTGAAAACAATGGCCAGTTGACAATTACATGCATACAACATCAAAGATTATGTGTTCAATTTTATTTACAAAAAATTTTAATATATATTTTATTGATATTTTACAGAGAGGAAGGGAGAAGGATAGAGAGTCAGAAACATCAATGAGAGAGAAACATCAATCACCTGCCTCCTTCCTGCACACCCCTATTGGGGATGTGCCTGCAACCAAGGTAAATGCCCTTGACCTGAATCAAGCCTGGGACCTTTCAGTTCGCAGGCCAACACTCTATGCATTAAGTCAAACCAGTTAGGGCTATGTTCAATTTTAAAGTTTGTTTTATACTAATATTCATTTTTTAAGTAGAATTAAAGAATAAATTATCTTTATTTTCACATTTGGAAAATTATTATACTAATTAGTAGTAATTGAATCTTGATTTTTATGTAGAAGAGAAAAACACAAGATACATAATAGTTTCTCAAAACTGCACACAAGACTTAAAATACTCCATTAGATTATATCTAGAATACATAAAGAATTCTTATTAATTGGCAAGAAAAGGACAGGTCATACTCATGAGACTATCCAAATGTTTAATAAATGTTTGCAAAGACACCTCATCTAATTAGTCCTTAAGTAAATGCAAATTAAAAGCACAATGTGATAATGGTACACAATGTCCAGAATGACTATAATTTTCAATACTGACATTACCAAGTGTTAAAATATATAGAAAAATAAGAATCTTATACACTGCTGATGAGGAAATTTGTATAACTGCTTTTGCCAGTATCTACTAAAGTGAACATAGTATATCCTATGACTAGGAAATTTACTCCTAGATTGAAACAATATAAATAGTAGTAGCCATTTTTATTTTTTGTGCCTGTGTTACTTCTACCCTTTTTATTTCTTCTTTTTATACCAATTCCTTTAGCATTTCTTGCAAGCACAATATCTCATCAAGAGTAAAATGGGCAAATTATAGATATTCATGTATGTGAATATTATATAGCAATGAAAAATAAACTTGCAACAAAATGGATAAAATTATAATTGCAATATGAATTAAGGGAATAATACATGTGATAAAATTGTAGAGAAATTTTAGTCATAGTTTGAAGTCATCTAAGCAAAGAGAAGAAGAAAAACATGACACGTATTTTTGGTCCTTAAATCCTATTGCTACCATGTGAGAAAAAAATAAACAAGAATTATACTTTAAAAATATCTTAGAATTTATTTATCTGGGTATCTCTTTCATTCAAATCAATATATACACAAATTAATACAAGTAAAACTGAGGAAATCTGCATAAGATAGGTGGGTTGTGAATATTGTACTATTGCTTTTTAGCTGTTATGATTGGGGAAATTCCATAAAGATAACAGTGATTTCTCTAAATTATGTATTACAATTTCATGTAAGTATATAATGATCTCTTAATAAAAGGTTTATTTAAAAAACAGTTCATACTATACAAAGCCATTGCCTTTAAAAGTAATTATGAGCCAAAGAAAAAAAATATTATCAATAGAATAATTATTTTCATGTATTTAGCTTCACTTTGTTCAGTTGGCTGTGCCATTGATAGATTCTATGCTTTTGCTAAGACATTACTCAAGTACTTTAGAAATTAACATGGGTTGTTTAGAGTTTCTATTTTTGACCTAACTAGTAATTATTGCTCTATTGGATTGTATGATATTCATAAAATAAAGATCAATTTGAGGTCATTTATCTAGTTCCTAATTTAGCCTCTCAGTATGCATGCTGTCCACAGTTTCATCCCCCAAATAGAATTTCTATGAGGCCATGGTGTTTACATTAGGAGTCCATTTTCTTCAAAACTTTTTTTTTTAAATGAGAAATCATCAAAAGTAAAGGGGATATCTGAGATTTAAAATGGCAAAGAATTATTCTGGCCTTAAAACATGTGTATTTTTTTTTTTAGTCATAGTTTGAATTCATCTAAACAAAGAGAAGAAAAACATGACACGTATTTTTGGTCCTTAAATCCTATTGCTACCATGTGAGAAAAAATAAACAAGAATTATACTTTAAAAATATCTTAGAATTTACTTATCTGGGTATCTCTTTCATTCAAAGCCATATATTTGGCAGGCAGTTATTTTATTTATTGAATGAATGGGTAATTGAATGAATTTGGAATGGCTCTATAAGACTAGCCATATAGAAAATTACCTATATCTATATATGCACACACATATTATTTTAACATCAGGAATAAATATGAACTTGGCTTAATAAAGAAGTTTCAGGCACAGGAAAAATGGAAGGTAAGGCCAAAATAGTAGGAGGGTCTCATAATGTGTATGGACATTGAATGTCATATTGAAAAGATTAAATTTTAATTGATGGGCATTGGAGAAGCCTGATTAGTTAAGTAAAAATGAAACAATTTCCTATTAGGTAAAATAATGGATGTATAGCCACTTCCTCAGATGTGAATCCAATGGGCAGATGGATGAAGTCAGCTAATTTTCACACATACTGCTTCTCCATTTGTACTATTAACTATCCATGACATTATATAAATATGGGGCACATTCAAGGAATATTTTAGTTTATGAAAACAGTGACAGTTTGGTAGAGAAGCTTCCATCTGTCTTATCCTATGTATATATAGCTCAACCCTACCCAAGGCAAGTGATAGATATTACTATAGTGATCATGGATCCTGATCTTTGGAGAAAATTATACTTAAATTTTTAGATAATGACTATTTTTCAAATGAACTAAAGCTTTTCTCAGCACTCATACCCATCTATATAGTTACATACAGTATACAGGGTAGGACAAAAGTATATTTACAGTTGTGAGAATGCAAAACAGAATTAATTCTTATATTATTATTTATTGTATTATTTTCCATCTGAACAACAATAAGCCTACTTTTTGCCCCACCTTGTATATGCTTTTGGAAAAACAGGGAGCATAAATTTAACAGATTAGAGGCACATAATACTGAGAGCCAGATTTTAAATGAATAGGGGATCAAGTGAGAAAGTAAAGCAATCTTTGATATTGTAGACAGTATAAAGAAGTATATTTCTACTAGTATTGCACAATATATTGTTTAAAAGGATGCTGATAAAAGCAAGCAACAGACCAAAGTGACCCTGTATGTTAACTGGTAATCTGATAATATGTGATTCTATAGAGAGATATCCAGGAGTGTAGAGAACATGTGATATCTCCACATGCATATGGTGACTTTTAACACTCAATTTCTAGAATGAAGTTGGAAAGTATTATGTCTTACCCTACCCCACCTATGGGGAACTGAAAATTACTTTGAAAATTACATGGTAAGTATAGTAAGCTTTTGCCACAACATGTAAAATCCTATTTGATATTGTTGATGGCCAAAAGGTTGGTACGTGGACAAATTCATCATGCATCATCATGACCAAACACTCAATGTGAAACTCTTAAAGATCAAGATGAGGCAATTGATAGTATTCAGGTGTCAAGCCTTATGATTATTATGATTTGAGGTTACTGATGACATTATTGGTTAGGAAGTGTTCTTGTTTATTTTAAATATTTGATGTTGTTGTGCAAAGAATGTAGTTCTGAGGGAGAATAAATGGTGGCTGAATAAACAGACGCATCTGGAGATTTGTCGCTGGGCAGAGGGAGAGAGAGCAGCTGAGAGTCGCACTGGGAGGGTTTGTTGGCAAGTTCAGAGTCAGTTATCCTCTAGGAGAAGGTGGGGGACTGCTGGACGGGGCTCTTCTCACCAGGCAGCCACACTGCCATGGAGTTTTTGTCTGCTGGAGCCACCAGCGAGAATGCGGAGACCATGCCATCTTGCAGATGGAGGTGGATGTCTGTAGCAGTCTGAACACTGCAGCTGAAGCACTCACCGAACAGCCGGGGGACCCAGAACACCGCTGTCCAATTGGTACAGATTCATGGACTCAGAGGAGATCCACACGGCACACGGAAAGGTCAGATTTCACCTGGGATAAGTGCCTTGTGTGTTGTACACTGCTCGTGTTGTAGTTTCTGCCTTTGAATCAACGGAGGAGAGAGAACTACATAACCAGACACCTGAAGAAGAAAGACCATGGGCAGAAGAAGAAATAGTCCAAATATGACAGAAAGGCAGGTATCACGAGAAAAGGAAATAAACGAAATAGAACCAGAAATAAGCATGCCAGAGAAAGAGTTCAGAGAAATGATCATAAGGTAGATGAAAAGAATGGAAGAGAAAATCAACAATATAAGAGCCAAGAGGAAATGAAGAAGAAGCCAGAAGAACTGAGAAGAAATGCAGAATAATCAAGAAGAAATGAAAAATGACATCACTGCTATGAAGAACTCAATAGAAAGCATCAAAAGTGGACTAGAAGAAGCAGAGGACAGCATCAGTGAGCTAGAAGAGACAGTAGGAAAATAATACCCAAGTACAGCAGCTTCTAGAAAAAAAAAAAAAGCAAGAGGAGAGCTAAAGGGAATTTTGGAATAACACAAAACAAAACAACATCCCCATATTTAGGGTTCCAGAAAGAGTGGAAACTGAGCAAAGATTAGAGAACCTGTTAAAGAAATAATGACAGAAAATTTACCCAATATAAAAAAGAAAAAATGAACACAATTCCAAAAAGCTCACAGAGGCCCAAGCAAAATGAACCCCAAAAAGCCGTCACCAAGGCACATTATAATTAAATTGGCAAACACCAATGACAAAGTAAGAATCTTAAAAGCGGCCAGAGAGAAACAGAACATTACCTACAAAGGAAACCCCATCAGATGAGCAACTGATTTCTCAACAGAAACTTATCAGGCCAGAAGGGAATGGAATGAAATATACAAAGTCATGCAAAGGAAGGGTCTGACTCCAAGAATACTGTACCCAGCAAGGCTTTCAATCAAAATTGAAGGTGACATCAGAAGCTTCCACAGACAAAAAAGGACTAAGGGAATATATTACCACTAAACCAGCAATGCAACGAATGTTAAAGGCTCTGCTGTAATAAAAATAAATAGGAAGCGAAGAAGGAACTCTAGGGGAAAGACTAAAAATGGCAACAGATAAGTAACTATCAATCATAACTTTACATGTAAACGGATTAAATGCTCCAATCAAAAGACATAGGGTAACCTATTGGATTAAAAAAAAAAAAAAAAAAAAAAAAAAAAAAAAAAAAAAAAAAAAAAAAAAAAAAAAAAAAAAAAAAAAAAAAAAAAAAAAAAAAAAAAAAAAAAAAAAAAAAAAAAAAAAAAAAAAAAAAAAAAAAAAAAAAAAAAAAAAAAAAAAAACATGATCTGCAGTTTGCAAGAAACCCAGCGCAGGAAAAGAGATGCACACAGATTGAGGGTGAAGGAATGAAAGATGGTATTTCAGGCAAATTGAAATAAAAATAAAGCTGTGGTTGCAATACTTCTATCTGACAAATTAGATCTCAAAGTGAAGGACATACAATAGATAAAGAAGGCCACTTCATAATACTAAAGGGAACAATCCAATAAGAAGAAATAACTCTGGTAAACATATACACACCCAATATAGGAGCACCTAAATACATTTTAAAAAACTTATGGAGGATATTAAGGGAGAGATTGATAGCAATACAATCATAGTAGGGGACTTAAATACCCCACTGTCACCACAGGACAAATCTTCTAAACAAAAAATCAGCAAAGAAACATCAATTCTAAATGACTCACTAGACCAGATGGAATTAATTGAGATCTACAGAACATTTCACCCCAAAGCCACAGAATAGACATTCTTCTCTAGTGCACATGGGTCATTTTCAAAGATAGACCATATATTGGGTAACAAGAAAAGTATCTTCAAATTCAAGAAGATAGAAATCATATCAAGGATTTTCTCAGACCACTGTGGCATAAAACTGAAAATCAACTATAATAAAAACAATACAAAAAAATCAAATATATGGATCCTAAACAGCATGCTATTAAACAATGACTGGGTAACCAAAGAGATCAATGAAGAAATAAAAAACATCCTGGCAAAAAATGACAATGACAACACAACAATACAAAATGTATGGGAAACAATGAAAGCAGTCTTGAGAGGGAAGTTCATAGCCCTAAAAGCCTACTGCAAAAAACAGGAAACAATGGTAATAAATTACCTAACCCTAAACTCACAGAACTAGAAAAAGAACAACAAGAAAATCCCAGTGTAAGCAGAAGGAGGGAAATAGTAAAGATCACAGCAGAGATAAACAACATGGAGACCAAAGAAACAATTCAAAATATCAACAAAACCAAGAGCTGGTTCTTTGAAAGGATAAACAAGATTGATGGACTTCAAGCCAGGCTCACCAAGAAGCAAAAAGAGAAGACCCAAATAAACAAAATCAGAAATGAAAGAGGAGAAATAACAACAGAACCAGCCAAAATACAAAGGATTGTTAAAAATATTATAAAAAAAATCTCTATTCCAACAAATTGGACAACCAGCAGGAAATGGACATATTCCTAGAAAAATATAATCTTCCAAAACTCAATCAGGAAGAATCTAAACATCTCAATAGTCCAATAACTATGGAAGAAATTAAAGCAGTCATCAAAAACCTTCCAACAAACAAAAGCTCAGGACCAGATGGCTACAGTGGAGAGTTTTACCAAACATTCAACGAAGAATTAAAACCTATTCTCCTCAGACTATTCAAAAACATTCAAGAAGAAGGAACACTTCCAAACACCTTCTATGAAGCCAGAGTCATCCTAATACCAAAACTGGACAAAGAAAGCACAATGAAAGAGAATTACAGGCCAATATCCCTCATATTTTAGATGCCAAAATACTCAACAAAATTCTAACAAATCATATCCAGCAGTACATCAGGAAGATCATATACCATGACCAAGTACGATTTTTCCCAGGAATGCAGGGATGGAACATTATCCGCAAATCAATAAACATGATACATCACATAAACAAATTGAGAGATAAAAATCACATAGTCATATCAATTGATGTTGAAAAAGCTTTTGACAAAATCCAATTGCCTTTATTGATAAAAATTCTCAGCAAAGTGGGAATAGAAGGATCATACCTCAACATCATAAAAGCCATATATGAAAAACCCACAGCTAACATCATACTCAATGGGCAAAAACTAAAACCATTTCCAGTAAGAACTGGAACAAGACAGGGATGCCTACTCTCACCTCTCCTGTTCGACACAGTACTGGAAGTATTAGCCATTCCAATTAGACAAGAAGAAGAAATAAAAGGCATCCAAGTTGGAAAAGAAGAAGTAAAGCTGTCCTTATTTGCAGATGACCTGATCCTGTAGAAAAAAAACGAAGAACTCCATTCCAAAACTAATAGACTTAATAAATGAATTCGGCAATGTAGCAGGATACAAAATGAATGCCCAGAAATCTATGGCATTTCTACACACTAATAGTGAAATTACTGAAAGAGAGACTGAAAAAGCAATTCCAATTACCATTTACCTAAAAAAATTAAGAGAGTTAGGAATAAATCTAACTAAAGTGGTAAAAGACCTATATGTAGAAAACTACAGGACACTGAAAAAAGACATAGAGGAAGATTTTAACAGATGCAAGAGCATACCATGCTCAAGGATTGGGAGAATCAACATCATTAAACTGTCCATACTACCCAAAGTTATCTATAGATTCAGTGCACTACCCATTAAAATACCAACGACATATTTCACAGGCTTAGATAGAATTATTCATAGATTCATCTGGAACAAAAAAAAGACCATGCATAGCCACAGCAATTCTGAGAATAATGAATAAAGTAGGTGGGATCTCGATACCGGATTTCAAGCTATATTACAAAGCAACTGTTCTCAAAACAGCCTGGTACTGGCACAAGAACAGCCATAGAGATAAATAGAATAGAATAGAGAACCCAGATATCCACCCAAACCACTATGTTCTACTAATATTTGACAAAGAAGGCATGAACATTCAATGGAGTCCCGAGAGCCTCTTCAATAAATGGTGTTGGGAAAATTGGACAGATACATAGAATCTTTTGGAAAGATGTCAGAATGAAGGCAAAGAGACATATGAAAACGTGTTCAAAGTCACTAATTATTCGAGAGATGCAATTCAAAACGACAATGTGATACCATCTTACACCTGTCAGAATGGCAATCATCAGGAAATTAACAATGGACAAGTGTTGGCGAGGATGCGGAGAAAAACGAACCCTTGTGCACTGTTGGTGGGAATGCAGACTGGTGCAGCCACTGTGGAGAACAATATGGAGTTTCCTCAAAATAATAAAAATGGATCTCCCTTTTGACCTAGCAATCCCATTCTTAGGAATTTATCCTAAGAAAGTACAAACACCAATCAGAAAGGATTTATGCACCTCTATGTTCAAAGCAGCACAATTTACAATAGCTACAATTTGGAAACAGCCTAGGTGCCTGTCAGTAGATGAGTGGATCAGAAACATGTGGTACATCTACACAATGGAATTTTATGCTGCCATTAAAAAGAAGCAATTCTTACCATTTGCAGCAACCTGGATGAATCTGGAGAGCCTTATGCTTAGTGAAATAAGCCAGTCAATGAAGGAGAAGCACCACATGATCTCACTCATTTGTGGATAATAAAGAACCTTATAAACTGATGAACAAAAGGATAGATACAGAGGCAGTAAAGCATCAAACAGATTGTCAAATTATATCAGGAAGATTAAGGAGAGGTGGGGTAGATAAGAGATCAATCAAAGGACTTGTATCCATGCATATAAGCATAACCAATGAACATAGAGACTGGGGGATTGGGGTATGCCTTGGAAGGAAGGGAGCAATGGGGAGATATGTATATATGTAAACACAATAAAAAATGAATATCATTCTGATAAATCTACCACATTAGGATTTAGAAGCAGAAATTGGGGAAAGAAAATTAGTAAAATATCCATTGTCAGAAAAAAAAAAAAAAAGCTAACTTCACAGTTACCACAGAAAGAATGACTAGCGGACTTCAGTTATAACTGCAAGCCAACTTAGTAAGGCTGTTGAGATGATCTGCAAAAGAACCATGTACTAGATAGATACGTTACTTTGACTTTGAATGAACTCTTTCCTCCTCCCCCATATCTAATATATTACCAAATCTCATCCATTTTACCTATATACTTAAAAAGTACCTTTATAAGATATATTTTTAATCTATTCTTTGTTGTTTTCTGGGGGGAATTTTGTGTGTGTGTGTGTGTGTGTTTTTCCCCCATTTCACCAGGTGCCAAGCCACTGTCATTTCTTGCTTTGACTATTATAACAGTCTGCTAATATTTTCCATACCTCCCTTTTTTTCACTTTCAATCATTTCTTCCCAACTCAATCTGAATAATTTTTGAAATGTATAAATCTCAATATAAAGCATCCTTCTATTTCTTTCTATTTTACTCACTGAGGGATAAAAATAAAGCTCTGGTTTTAAGGCTGGACTGCTTGAGTTTGAATCTTGTTTGAACTAATTACTAGTGACTAATGACAATCACTTAACCTCTGTGGTCCTCAATTTTCTTATCTGTAAAATTAAAATATAGGTAGTACCTACCTCATAAGGTCTCCATGAGGAATCAATGTGATGATACACATTAAGAACTTACAACAATTTCTAACAAGCCTATGATCTTATTACACTAAACACTAAAACATCACTGTATATAAGAACTTATATGCTTTGACAGTTGTCCATCTGTCAAACCTCATCTTGTGCCACTTTTCCTTTCACTATAATCCAATCATACTGATCTTCCTATTGTTTTTTCCAAATTCCTGTAGCACATTTCCACATCATGAAGTTTATACATGCTCCTCCATCTCCCTAGCCTTTCCCCTACATTTCACTTGGTTGGCATATTCATTTTTCTGGTTTCAGCTTAAAAGTTAATTGCAACAAAAGGGATTTTACTGACCATCTAACCTAAAGTATTTCACACAGTTATTCTTTCCTCCTGGTCTAGTTATTTTCCTTATTAGAATATATTTACATTTTTATTTACATGTTTTTTTTTGTCTATATTACTAGATTGTAATCTTTATTATACTAAAAACACTTTGTTTTTCAATGTATTTTCAGAACTTTAAAAATTAACTGATATAAAAGAGGTTTTCAATGTTTGCTGAAGTAGAAAGAAATATTTAAAAGAAATGGATATATCACTATTTATATAAACCAGCATAAAATAAGACAGATTTTAATGGGAGGGGTACCTTAGAGGGAAGGCATGTTACATTGAGAACAAATGCATAGATAGCAAGATAGAATATATGCTACAATATACAGTAGTTCACCAGTTCAGCTGGAACAGAAGGAATAATAAGAACAAATATAATAATGTATAATATTAAAATCAGATAGAGGCCAGGTCAAGGATGTGTTCCTATGCATATGTATCATATGAAATATATAAACTTTGCACACACAATATGATGTACTAGAGACCCGATGCACAAAATTCATGTATAAGTAGGGTCCCTAGACCTAGCGAATGATCAGGGCCAATCTGTGGGGTGATCAGAGGGGTGAGGGGGGGACCCCCCACTGGCACCTGCCTCAGCTAGCCTCAGGCCTGCCTGCTCGGGGCAGCTCCTGCATTGAGCATCTGACCCCTAGTGGTCAGTGTGTTTCTTAGTGACCAGTCATTCCACTGATCATTCCTCCATTTGGTTTATTTGTATATTAGGCTTTTATCGTATAGTATTACATATTATGCAAAAACAGAATGATTAAACTTTTATGCACCAAATATTAAATCACAAATTTTTATTATCATTAATCTCAGGTTTATTCTATTTGTCCATTTATCTATTTAATTAAGCTTTCATTTCATTGAGTTTTTAAATACAGTGGTACCTCTAGATATGAGTTTAATTCGTTCCATAACCTTGAGGCAGGGGAAACTATGAGATGCTCGAGTCGCAGTAAACTGGTGGGTCATGTACAGCCTGCAGATCCACGCCGTTACTCCTATCTCAAATGTTGCTCGTGTTTCAAAGCAAAAATCGCTCATTCGATGGCTCATATCTCAAAAATCTCGTATGATAGGGCACTCGTATCTCGAGGTACCACTGTATCTATAGTGAGATATTCACTTTTGAAATTTTCACAGTATGTTTTCATCATCAACCGTTACATAAAAGCCCTAACTGGTTTGGCTCAGTAGATAGACCATCAGCCTGAGGACTGAAAGGTCCCAGGTTTGATTCTAGTCAAGGGTGTGTACCTTGGTTGTGGGCACATCCCCAGTAGGAGGGGTGCAGGAGGCAGCAGATCGATGTTTCTCTCTCATCAATGTTTCTAGCTCTCTATCCTTCTCCCTTACTCTCTGTAAAAATCAATAATATATATATATATATTAAAAGTTACATAAAAGAGAAAACATGACAATTTAATGCTTAGTAGATTCCTTTGGTTATAAAGGGTTGGTGAGATTTTTTATAGCAGATGATATGAAATTATTTTCTGGCTCCTATTGATTTCCAGGGTTAACTCTTTGAAGATGAGGGTAGTCTGAGTGACCCTTCTTTAGAGATGTCTATTTTGAAGGCAAGCATGAACAGTCTTAAGAGTTTTATATAGAGAAATCATATCTTTCATTAAAGTAAAGTAGAAAATATTGTATATGCTTTTTGTTGACACTTACAGATGCATTATGTTTATTCTGGGTCTCAGGAGCAAAATATGTTAACAAGCCCTGCTGCTAGAAAGGAATTGAAGAGTTCAGAGATCAGCCATCTGCTCCCAGGTTAAAGCGTCCCTAAGTAGAGTTAGCTATTATATTATTAAACACAAAAGGGAAAGGAGATGCTTGCAATATGCTATTTTTGACCTCTAGAAATAATGATGCAAATTATTGTTACCTTTTCTGAAAAAGCAGAATATGGTCTCTTTTTAGGAATTTGCTTTAATTGAGCTTATTCCACAATTTGAGCAATTTAGAAATCATGTCTCTTTTCAGAATACTTCTCTATACAGGTTCCTATTTGTTGCTTCTATAACGAACCAACCAATTTCAATTCATTATCTAGCTCACTTTGAAGTCATATGCTCCCCAATTTTTTCCCTTTGGGTATTTCTTCATCCATCATCACTTTCTTCTAGAGGTCTGTTGTCTACCAACATTAATATGGATGATAATGGGGTAGCCAGATACATGAATTCTGGTTCATATGATCGTTGGCTAGCATGTTTTAAATCTTTTAATGTGCAATTGAAGTCAATGAGTTATAAATGTTCATAGTAATATAAAAAACTGGTACAAAGCTCTGTGTAATACAAACTCTGCTTTTCAAGTTGTCCCACTTATTTTTGGTTGAAACACTTAGAGGTGATTTCATAAAGGGAATATTTTTTTTGTATTAAAGAGTATAATAAACAAAAGACAATGCTATTATCAGGGAAATGGATTTATTAAATATGTCATAAGGGGCTTCTAAAGAATAGCCAATCAGTTAGAGAATATTACATTGTCATTGGTTTAAAACAATATCAAATATTTTCATTTTGAATAATATAAAAAATTTTGAAAACCTAGTTATCTAAATGCCCCCATAATTTTATTAAAATTATGATATAAAATGACAGTCAAAATTGTAGTAGACTTATTTGTTACAGGTTTGTATCAATTGGTTTTTAATGATTTTATAACTATATCTGCTGAGTATGATTTGATACAAGTTTTTATAATCACTAATTTGGAAATATTTATCTCTGCTGGCACAATCAGTTACAATTTACTTGGCAAATATTTTATTATAACAAATGTCTGTTTGAAATATATCTGAAATAACAGTTGATGAATTGGCTTAAAAACAAAACAAAAAACCGTTGTTACTATTACCACTAAGGAAGGTAATATCTAGTTCAAATATTTTTATTTTTTTAAATTTTTTATTAATGTGTTACATGTATACATATTTTCCCATTGCCTCCACCTTCCAGGCATACCTTAACCCCCCAGTGTCTTGTGTTCATTGGTTATGCTTATATGTATGCATACAAATCCTTGGGCTGATCTCCTAACTACCCCACCTCTCCTTAACCTTCCTACTGTAATCTCACAGTCTGTTTGATGCTTTACTGCCTCAGTATCTATTCTTTTGTTCATCAGTATATAATGTTCTTTATTATCCACAAATGAGTGAGATCATGTGGTATTTCTCCTTCATTGCCTGGCTCATTTCACTTAGCATAAGGCTCTCCAATTCCATCCAGGTAGCTGCAAATGGTAAGAATTCCTTCTTTTTTATGGCAGCATAGAATTCCATTGTGTAGATGTATCACAGTTTTCTGATCCTATAATCTGCTGATGGGCACCTAGGCTGTCGCCAAATTGTAGTTATTATAAATTGTGCTACTATGAACTAGGGGTGCATAAATCCTTTCTTATTGGTGTTTCTAATTTCTTAGAATATATTCCTAAGAGTGGGATTGCTGGCTCAAATGGGAGTTCCATTTTTAGTTTTTTGAGGAAACTCCATACTGTTTTTTACAGTGGCTGCACAAGTCCGCATTCCTACCAACAGTCCATAAGGGATCCTTTTTATCCACATCCTCACCAACAATTGTCATTTCTTGATTTGTTGATGATTGCCATTCTCATAGGTGTGAGATGGTATCACATTGTCGTTTTGATTTGCATCTCTTGGATAATTCGTGGCTTTGAACATGTTTTCATATGTCTCTTGACCTTCTGTCATCTTTTGAAAAGGTTCTATTTAGGTCTATTGTCCATTTTTTTTTGTTGGATCATTTATCTTCCTTTTATTAACTTGTATAAGTTGGCTGTAGATGTTGGAGATTAAACCTTTATCAGGGATAACATTTGCAAATATATTCTCCCATACAGTCGGCTTTCTTGTTGTTTTGTAAATGATTTCTTTGGTTGTGCAAAAGCTTTTTATTTTGATGTATTCCCATTTGTTCATTTTTTTCTTTAGCTTCCATTGCCCTTGGAGCAGTATCAGTGAAGAAGTTCTTTCAGCATATGTCTGAGATTGTGCTGCCTATGGACTCCTCTAGTATTTTTATGGTTTCCCGACTTATGTTTAAGTACTGTATCCATTTGGAGTTTATTTTTGTGTATGGTATAAGTTGGTGCTCTAGTTTCATTATTTTGCATGTATTTGTCCAATTTCCCAACAACATTTATTGAACATGCTGTCTTGAATCAATTGTATATTCATGCCTCCTTTGTCAAATATTATTTGAAAATAGTGGTTTGTGTGGATATCTGGATTCTCTGTTTTATTCCACTGGTCTATATGTCTGTTCTTCTGCCAATATCAGGCTGTTTTGAGAACAGTTGCTTTGTAATATAGCCTGAAATCTGGTATTGAGATCCCACCTACTTTATTCTTCTTTCTCAGGATTGCTGTGTCTATTTGCTGTCTTTTTTAGTTCCAGATGAATCTTTGAAGAGGTCTTTCTAGGTCTGTGAAATATGTCATTGGTATTTTAATGGGTAGTGAATTGAATCTGTAGATTGCTTTGGGTAGTATGGACATTTTAATGATGTTGATTCTCCCATTCCATGAGCATGGTATGCGCTTCCATCTGTTTACATGTTCCTCTATCTCTTTTTTCCGTGTCTTGTGGTTTTCTGTGAATAGGTCCTTTTCCTCCTTAGTTAAGTTTATTTTTTTTATTTTTTGGTGTGATGGTAAATGAGATTGCTTTCTTAGTCTCTCATTCTATAATTTCACTATTAGTGTATATAGATGCCATATATTTTGTGGCATTAATTTTGTATCCTGCTACATTGCTGAATTCATTTATTAAGTCTATTAGTTCTTGGATGGAGTCCTTCGGGTTTTTATATACAGTATCATGTCATCTGCAAATAAGGACAGCTTTACTTCTTCTTTTCCAATTTGGATGCCTATTATTTCTTCTTCTTGTCTAATTGCAATGGATAATACTTCCAGTACTAGGTTGAACATTAGTGGTGAGAGTGAGCATCCCTGTCTTGTTCCTGTTCTTAGGGGAAATGGTTTTAGTTTTTGCCCACTGAGTATGATGTTAGCTGTGGGTTTATCATATATGGCTTTTATGATGTTGAGTTATGATCCTTCTATTCCCACCTTGCTGAGAATTTTTATCAAGAAATACAGTTGGATCTTGTCAAAAGCTTTTTCTGCATCAACTGATATTACTATGTGATTTTTATCTCTCAATTTGTTTATGTGATGTATCATGTTTATTGATTTGCGGATATTGTTCCATCCTTGCATTCCTGGGAAAAATCGTACTTGGTCATGGTATATGATCTTCCTAATGTACTGCTGGATATGATTTGTTAGAATTTTGTTGAGTATTTTGGCATCTAAAATATGAGGGATATTGGCCTGTAATTCTCTTTCATTGTGCTTTCTTTGTCCAGTTTTGGTATTAGGATGACTCTGGCTTCATAGAAGGTGTTTGGAAGTGATCCTTCTTCTTGAATATTTTTGAATAGTCTGAGGAGGATAGGTTTTAATTCTTCATTGAATGTTTGGTAAAACTCTCCAGTGTAGCCATCTGGTCCTGGGCTTTTGTTTGCTGGTCCTGGGCTTTTGATGAGTGCTTCAATTTCTTCCATAGTTATTGGACTACCGTGATGTTTAGATTCTTCCTGATTGAGTTTTGGAAGATTATATTTTTCTAGGAATATGTCCATTTCTTGAAGGTTGTCCATTTTGTTGGAATAGAGTTTTTTATAATATTTTTTAATAACCCTTTGTATTTCGGCAGGGTCTGTTGTTATTTCTCCTCTTTCATTTCTGATTTTGTTTATTTGGGTCTTCTCTCTTTGCTTCTTGGTGAGCCTGGCTAGAAGTCCATCAATCTTGTTTATCCTTTCAATGAACCCGCTCTTGGTTTTGTTGATCTTTTGAATCGTTTCTTTGGTCTCCATGTTGTTTATCTCTTCTGTGATCTTTAATATTTCCCTCCTTCTGCTTATGCCGGTCTTTTCTTATTGCTCTATTTCTAGCTCTTTGAGTTGTACTATTTGGTAATTTATTACCATTGTTTCCTGTTTTTTGCAGTAGGATTGCAGAACTATGAACTTCTCTCTCAAGACTGCTTTCATTGTGTCCCATACATTTTGTATTGTTGTGCTGTCATCGTCATTTGTTACCATGATGTTTTTTATTTCTTCCTTGATTTCTCTGGTTACCCAGTCATTGTTTAATAGCATGCTGTTTCATCTCCATGTGTTTGATTTTTTTGTGTTGTTTTATTGCACTTTATTTCCAGTGTTATACCACTGTGGTCTGAGAAAATGCTTGATATGATTTCTATCTTCTTGAATTTGAATAAACTTTTCCTCTTACCCAACATATGGTCTATCTTTGGAAATGACCCATATGCACTGGAGAAGAATGTATGTTGTGTGGCTTTGGGATGAAATCTTCTGAAGATGTCAATTCATTCCTTCTGGTCTAGTGAGTCATTTAGTATTGATGTTTCTTTGTTGATTTTTTCTTTAGAGCATTTGTCCAGTGGTGACAGGGGGGTATAAAAGTCTCCTACTATGATTGTACTGCTGTCAATCCCTCTCTCTTAATGTCCACCAGAAGTTTTTTTATATATTTAGGTGCTCTTATATTGTTTGTGTATATGATTACCAGAGTTATTTCTTCTTATTGGATTGTCCTCTTTAGTATTATTAAGTAGCCTTCTTTATCTCTTGTTATGTCCTTCACTTTGAGATCTAATTTGTCAGATATAAGTATTGCAACGTTAGCTTGTTTTTCATTTCATTTTCCTCAAAAATCATCTTCCATCCCTTCATCTTTAGTTTGTGTGCATCTTGTTTTCTGAGGTGAGTTTCTTGTAGACAGTAGATATATGGGTCATGTTTTCTCATCCAATCCATTACCCTATGTCTTTTCCTGGGAGCATTAAATCTATTTACATTTAATGTCATTATTGATAGGTACTTATGTGTGGCCATTTTTATTCTTTACCCCTGTGTTCCTTCTTTATTTTATAGCAGAACCCTTAACATTCCTTGCATTGCTGGTTTGGTGGTAATAAATTCCCTTAGTCCTTTTTTGTCTGTGAAGCTCCCGATTTCACCTTCAAATGTGATTGAAAGCCTTTCTGGGTACAGTATTCTTGGATACAGACACTTCCTTTGCATGACTTTGTATATTTCATTCCATTCCCTTCTGGCTTGATGAGTTTCTGTTGAGAAATGTTCATCTGATGGGGTTTCCTTTGTAGGTAACTTTCTGTTTCTCTCTGGCTACTTTTAAGTTTCTTACTTTGTCTTTGGTGTTTGCCAATTTAATTATAATGTGCCTTGGTGTCGGTTTTTTGGCATTCAGATTTTGCTTGGGACTCTGTGAGCTTCTTGGATTTGTGTGTGTTTTTTCTTTCCTTTATTGGGAAAATTTTCTGTCATTATTTCTTCTAATAGGTTCTCTAATCCTTGCTCAGTTTCCACTCTTTCTGGAACCCGAATTATGCGGATGTTTTTTGTTTCATTTTATCCAAACGTTCCTTTAGGCTCTCCTCTTGCTTTTTAATTTTCTTCTGTAAGCTGCTGTACTTGGATATTTTTTCCTACTGTGTCTTCTAGCTCACTGATGCGGTACTCTGCTTCTTGTAGTCTACTTTTGATCCTTTCTATTGAGTTCTTTACAACAACTATGTCAATTTTCATTTCTTCTTGATTATTCGTCGTTTCCTCCAGGTTCTTCTTCATTTTCTCTTGGCTCTTCTTCATTTCCTTTAGCTCCTACTCATGTTCTCGATTTTGTCTTCCTTCTTTTCAGCCACCTTATGACCATTTCTCTGAACTCTTTCTCTGGCAGGTTTATTTCTGCTTCTATTTCCTTTACTTCCTTTACCAGTGATACCTGCTTTTCTTCCATATGTGGACTGTTTCTTTGTCTACCCATAGTCTTTCTTCTCCTGGTGTCTGGTTATGTAGTTCTCTCTCCTACTTTGATTTAAAGACACAAACTATAACATGACCAGGTACAACACACAAGGCAATGAATAGAAATATATTCATGATGCTAATAACCACAAATAAGGTGACCACCAATGAAAGACAAATTATGGGTAAGTAGAGAAAGAAGAAGAGACAAATGAGGAATAAAGAAATGAAAGAAGTTCTAAAATCAAATTGGGAGAAGAAAAAAAAGAATAGAAAAAAGGAGAAGAAGAAGAAAAGAGAAAGGAAAAAAATAAGAGAGAAAATAAAGAGAATAAGAAAGAAATAGGGAACAAATTATATATGTGAGGAGGATCTGCCCTAGAACAGCCACTTATCCCAAGAGATGCCAGCAACAAGAACCTGGAGATTAATACAAACTACAAAGAACAACTAATATCAAGGGAGTTGTGGGAAAACAGACATAAAATACAAACCAAAACAAAGCAAGCAAAAAGCAAAATAAATCGAGTAGAATAAGCAAAAACAGTCTCACAAAAATTATAAAAAATCAATATAATCAACATTCAGGCATACAACAACAAAAGGACATAGAGAAAAACATTTTTTTTTGGGATAGTGAAGACAGAAGAGAGTGGTTTGTATGGTCTCAGAGTAGGGGATTAGAAATTAGATATTTAAGTATAGTAAAATTTTAACCAGGTAAAAAAAAAAAAGAATAGGGAGAATCTAAAGTTGGAAAAGGGAAAGAGAAACAAAACATCAAAATGGGGAAAGTTAAGAAGAGAGTGTTGGCATAATGGTAGAGTTGAGATAGCGTAAAATTATGCTATAGGAAAGATGAAAATAGAATGTAGAACTCTAATCCCAAAGTAAAATAAAGAGAAAATAAAATGACACTTCTTTTTTTTTTCAAAAATGGAAAATAGTAGTAGTAATAATACTAGTTGGAAATAAAAATGTAATAATTAAAAGGTAAAATTAATTGAGGAGAAAAGAGCAAAAATAGCTTTTTTAATTAAAATATGCAAAAAATAAAAATAAAAAATAAAACTACTGAATGGACAGTAGTGGAGGTCATTCACTTCCACTATCGTTCTATTTGGCACTCCTGTTTCCCAGTCTGGAGGGTATTGCAGTTCCCTGCTTTCCAGTGCTGAGCTGTGTCTTAATCTCCTTATTCTTTTGTAATTATGCAATAATCAATTTGTGAGTCATCCACTGGATGGCAGTGTTTCAGAATTGACCTTTGAGACTAAGTACAGGACCTCTCTAGCCTGTGCTTTGATCCTGCTTATTCTGTGGTATTCAATACCAGTTTGTGGGAGTGGGTTGCCCCAGAGCTGATTCTCTGCTGGTTATTCTGCACTCTGATCCCCAGGTTCCAGAAAAACAACTTTCCCCTGCAGTCTCTCAGGATGTCTCCAATTGCATGATCCTATGTATTGGGCTTAGCAATCAGAAGCCAGGGTCTGAAGAGGAAAGAGTGCAGCCTGTGCTCTCTCCCTTCCCCGCTCCTGTTTGAGTAGGCAGGACACTGTAACAGCTCCCAGGCTGTCCTTCTGCTTCAGATCAAAATGGGTTGTTTTCTAGAGCTCCCCTCTGTTAATAGCTCTGAGAGCCCCTTTCCATATTTAGGAATCACACCCTGCTGCACATCAGTGGATTTCTCTTAGGAGCAGCTTTCCCCCAGTCCAGTTCCCACAGAGTGCATGTCTTTCTGTTATGAGGGACAGGAGACCTCACCTTATCCCAGAAATCTGACCTTTCTGTGTAGTATGTGGAGCCCCTCTGAGTCCGTGTGTTTGGCTGATTGGAGAGCAGTGTTCTGGGTCTCCTGGCTGTTTGGTGGGTGCTGCAGCCAGCTTTTCAGACCACCGTAGACATCCACTTTCCCCTGAAAGATGGCGTGGTCTCCCTGTTCACCCTGGTGGCTCTGGGAGACAAAAACCCTGTGGGAGTGGGGCTGCCTGGTCAGGGGAACCCGTCCAGCAGTCCCCCACCTTCTCCTGGAGGATAACTGACTCTTAACTTGCCAACAAACACTCCCAGTGTGACTCTAAGCTGTTCTCACTGTCTGCTCTGCTACAAGGCTCCAGACATGTCCATCTATTCTGCCACCATTTTTTTCTAGGTCAGATACTTTTAACTAAAATTCATGATGCATGCCAATCACCATTATGAGTTCCATGACTTCAATCTAAAAAATTATATGCAAAATTATGTTTGCATATGTATTATTCATTCTTCTAAATCCAGGAAATATAGCTCTTCAAATGCCTGAATTTATAGATATTAGCACTGTGCTCTAATGATTTTTTTCAAAGATCATATAGAGAGTTGTTGGGAGAACCTATACTGTACTCAAGAAACCAATAAATCTAGTGTTATTTCATTAATATGTGATGCCTCTAATTCATGTATTTTGTATTTTGTTACTTGTGGAGAGGGCCTACAATGTTTGGACAGGTTCAAACCTCAGACTACTGCAAGGTCATAGTCTTCTCATGGCAAAGTCACAAGCAAGTCCAGCTTGGAGGGCAAAGCCCTGCCAGCACAATTATAGCCAGAGGCTATAGTTGTAAGCTTGAACCTATGGTCTGAACACATGGCCCCAGGTATCTGAGTAAAATGGGCTTGATAAAGTTCAGTTGCATATAATTGAGTAGATTGGAACATTTTTAACATCTTGACCATGCCGTTACTTTACCTCATGGAATCTACTTATAAAATAAAGACTTGGCTTGCAGGCACTGTTGCTCTCTCCATCAGAGAAGCAGTGTCCTGCCGAGACCCAGCTTTCATTCTCTTGCCTGTATTTTCTAAGTCCTTTACCTCCCCAACTCAGATTTACCCTTGGCCATGATGGTGCAGCACATATGGTACCTGAACAGGAACTGAGTACGAGAGAACTACAATTGGGAGGTGAAAGGAGGCTCCAGTGAGGAGTGTGCAGAAATCAAAGTAAAGTAAGGAGCTGAGGTTTGGTAGTAGCTTGGTGTAAATCATGGGAAAGTCAGGGTCCCAGGAAGGGAATCCCCCAAAATAATGTGTAGTGAAACATTTTTAAATTCCTTGAGAAAATAAGTAGAAAAATAGATAAGCAATAAGAGAAATAAGCGGCAGGAAATAAGCAGTAGGAAATAAGCAGTAGGAAATAAGCAGTAGAAAATAGAATATAGAAAATAGAAATTAAGATAGATACAGATTAAATGTGAAACTAGAAGTAGAGGACAGTACAAGTAAAATTTTGGTAATTTGTTTGCTCATAGGAACTGGACCTTGTGGGGTTTTGCTGGTTCAGTTAAGGTGTGGAATTTATGGGGGTCGAAACCCAGCGAGGTTTGGGCAGGGGTAGCCAAGCCTACCTATAGTTAACAGGTCATTGATAAAGAAAGAAAATAAGGTAGAGAATAAGATAGATAAGAGGTATGAAATAGGATAGAAATTATAGGATAGAGATAAAAGAAATAGGAGATAGAAAATAAGATGCAGAGAATAAGGTAGAGATCTTTAGGTTTTGTTAAGTTACAGTAAAGCAAAAAATGGCTGTGGTTGATGTTGTTTGAAGAAGTAACTTTTATTTCTGACACAGAAGTGGGCCAGAAATTATAAGCTCTTGCGGCAGTTGAATTGTTTCTGGGCTTTGGTTATTTCTTTCTTGTGTGACCTGATAGCTCCCTGGAACTTTGGGTCTGTGTGAGTTTCCAAACTCAGAATTGGAGGTTTCCAGCTCTGCAGGCTGCTGCTCACTTACACCATGCAGCAGCAGATGAAGAAGCTGAAGGAGAGACCAGACTTCCACCAGTAAGGAAGAGGCTGATTTGACTGGGACTGGCGACATGAGATAATCCCCAGAGATGGGGCCTCAGGCCATTCCCTGGGGCATGATAAGACTAATTTTAGGGAGGAGCACTTTAACATTAAAGGGTTTCAAATTCTCCCTGAGGTGATAGATTAGGACTATATTGGAGAAATTAAAGTAATGGCACAAACAATTAAAACTATAATTCAGGTTTCACAAGAAACAAAAACAGCATAAATTCTTCTTCTGCCCTACTATCCAGAAAGGCAGTCTTTAACTAGTCAGTACTGTGGTGTAGCCAGCGACTTGGTATACTGGGCAAGAATAGTCAAGCAAGAACGGCCTGAGTTAGAACTAAAGATTAATGGAAAGGCTTTTTTAAAGGAGTTATAGATACACTAGTGGCCTGGTGCATAAAATTCATGCTGGGGCGTGGGTGTCCCTAGCCCAGCCTGCAGCCTCTCTAATCTGGGACCCCTCGAGGGATGTTCAACT